>PVLA01010229.1:0-65625 GCA_004027455.1 Hydrochoerus hydrochaeris
AAGAGATGTCTTTGGGACCTTGTAGACAAGCTCAAAACTGAAATATTAAATCAGGTAAAACAAGATAGGAGTAGAGTAATAAAAGAAATGCTAAGCATCTCTCAGGAAGACATAGGTGGAAGAAGGGAGGAACACAAAAAAAGGAGAGAAACATTCTGTAAAGAATATAAAGAAAATATAGAATACATGAAGCAGATTTAAAGAGATTACCAGGAAATTAAAAACTCCATTGAAAGCTGGCAAAACTCCTTAAAAGAAACTAAAGATAGACTACCAAAACTTGAAGACAAGTTTGCAATGTGTGATCATGAAAGGAAAGATCTCTTAAAAATAACAAGGAAATAGGCAGTAACAATACAAAGGCTAGAAGACGACAACAAAATCTATAATTTAAGAATAAGAAATGTGAACGAAGAAGCAGGAATACAAACAGGCAAATTACAAAGGCTATTCATGGAAATAATTAAGGAAAACTTCCCAAGCATGGGAAAAGAAAATGACATTCGGTTATGTGAGGCATACAGAACCCCAGCCACCTACAACCAAAGCAGATCTACACCCAGACATATAATAATCAAGGTACCAGAAATTCAATATAAAAACAGAATATTAAAAGCCATCAGAGAAAAGAAACAGATTACCTATAAAGGTAAGCCCATCAGAATCATGGCAGATTTCTCGACACAGACCATCAGATCAAGAAGAGCTTGGAGCGAAGTATTCCAAGCCCTGAAAGAAAATAACCTCCTGCCCAGATTGATGTACCCTGCAAAACTGTCACTAGAAATTAATGGAGAAACAAGATGCTTCTATGACAAAGAGGAACTTGGGGAACTTGTGACCACCAATCCAACCCCACAGAGAATACTGAAGGACATTCTAGAGAGAGAAAAAAAAAAAAATACCAGGATTTTAGTAACAGTGGTAGAAAGGCCTCAATGAGGGGGGCAGGCAGTAGAATGAAGGAGAAAACTAGACAAACAAAGGCAGAAAAATAGCATAGCAGAAATGAGACAGAGAAGGATGGCTAGAATCTCTAACATAGATGGCCTTGATACACTATATTGTTAATAGTGTACCAGGATTAAAACCCACATTACTCACACCACTCTGCTTAGATGTATTATATTCTGTTCCAGTCATTCTACCTGTACTAGATTTTAGGGTGCAGACAGTTATCCTGAAAATAACAGGATATAGTACGGTAATCATCCTTAATTTCCTATTAACTTAATCTAAAGCTCTGTATAACCTACACTATTTTACCATAACTGACTGTAATCAAATCTGGTGTTAGACTGCTGTTTTGTATTGATAGATTTTATTCAAAGCTGTTATGATTGATAGTATCAAGTCTGAGAATATAGGCAACTGCACTGAAGATGACAATCACTAGAATATCCACTCTAGTTTGATTACCTGCCTTTGAAATTTCATACTGTCTACAATGCTTTATTTTTACTAATATTGTTATGTACTGCTATATTCGATTATGCCTGATGATATAGACATTCTATTGAACATAATAAGAAACAACACAGTAATCATTGTAGATCACTTTGTACTGTGGTTTTGTATGACTTTTTGGTTTCATGTCTTTATAGGAATATGTTTTGTCTTGTCTTCCTATGTTTTGTTTTTCCCTCTAATACAGAAAGGATAGAAATACATGTAGAGACTCATGCATGCGTAGCTATTTATAGTCTCACTGTGTGAATTCTACCTTGTGTGCTTTAATTTTGTAACTTGAACAACTATTTCTAAGAGGACTATATAATTTATCAACTAGTGATTTCTTACTGTTTATCTTTTTTTTAATTCTGTACTATTTCTACCCTTTACATGTTTTTTTTTTCTTTAAATAAAAAAAAATCTCAAAAAAGTTGAAATGGAGTTCTTTAGAAACTATGGAGATATTTAAAAAGTAATTTTTCTTTTTTGTGTTTGTTTTCAGACAAGATCTCACTATGTACTCAGGCTGGCCTTGAACTCACTGTGACCCTCCAATCTTAGTTTCCTGTGTGCTGAGACTGCAGACATGTGCCTCCATGCCCAGGTAAAAAATAATTTTAAAACTTTGGTATTGTTCTTAAAGTGAAAACATATTTAAAAAGCACATCTTAAAATGTACAACACAAAAATACTGGTATACAAGATGTTTACTCCAATACCATTTAAAATAAATAGGGCTAAAGGTATGGCCCAGTGGCACTGCACCTGCCTGGCAAGCACAAGATCCTGAGTTCAATTTCTGCTATCAAGTAAATAAAGAGCAATAATATTTGGTTAAATACTTTATGGTGCAGCCACAAAACAAGTCTAGGCAACTATCAAGAAAGGAGAGCTATATAATCCTACTTATTATATGTATATGATGACTATTAAGTAAAAAAATAAGTTGCAGAAAATGGGCTCTCATTTTTATTTAAAAAATCCAGAGAAACCCATTGAGGACTCCTCCTTTCTCTCAGTAACTATTCCTATCTTTTATTCTTTTTCTCTAATAAACTGCCCTACTTTTCAAAAAAACCATTTCAGACTGGATATTTGATCTTTAAGAAAAAAATGTCTAGAATAGTTAACACAGGTGTAAATAGTGACTGAGAAATAGTCTATCAGTGGCCTGTTTTGATGTCTTTTCTTTTTCCAAAAGTACCCATGATACCAAACTGCTGTTTATTAAGAAAAATTCTGTTTCATATTTCACATTTCAAAACGGACCATGTCTCATATTTATCTGTATTTCCTACATTAATTTACTGAATATATATTTAAAAACATAGTCTTTATGTCTGATCAACAAAGGAATTCCATGTTCTGGAGAAAGCATTTAACAAAGTAAGTGCTAGGTTGAATATGGATATTACTTTTGGCAAGTTAATTAACCTCTAGTCACCTGTCTCCCTATTTGTGAGCTGAATTCATATTGTAACAGGAAATTGAAAATGTAACAGAAAATTCAAAATGTGAAAACTAGCTAGCAGCTTTACACCACAGACAGGATGCACTCATCTGGCCCATCCCATAGCTGGACCACCAAACCCACTCAGCCTCGACTGACTGTATCCAGCTGCTTTCTGTAGATATTCTGGTCCAGGTCAACTTGACCCAGTCCAGCTACAGTGCTTCTATAAACCTAAAAATATAATTTGTTTTACTAACCTGTTCCAAGGACTGTCTAGCCTAATGAAGGACAAGGACATATATGATTTCACCCACCTCCTCACCCAACTCCCTCCCAAGACTCCCCACATTATGATAAACATTTTTTCTAACTGAATCTGCCCAATTTGCCTAACATATGACATAGTTTATAACTGATTCCCTATCGGTTTTTGTACTTCCTGCTTGCAAACCCTATATAACCAAAACCCAAAGATGCCTCAGGACTGGTAATGTGGAACTGGTTTCCTTACAAGCTCGCTGGTGAAACAGTCTGCCTTCTAACTCCCAGGTGCAAGGCCTCTTCTTTTCGGTTTGGTACTAGGTTTCCACACAATATAACTGCCACATCATCATGCAGGTTTATTAGGTTAAAGGATATAAAAAATTTTAAAAAGTTCAGAAAAGTGATCATATTTAGTGATCAATAAATAAATAATTGCTATGACAGTGAACCTTCAAGTTACAATCGGACAGACATACGAACAACTTGGGTTATGACCAGAATTTTAGTTTTAACTTAGGACCAAAGTTGTGAGTTATGGCCCAAATACCAGCTGTTTGTGCTTCCAATTGGACTCAGATACAGATTTAACCCTTAAAGAGTTCTGGAAGGAACTTTACAACATCCTTTCTTCTCTGGGGTTAATTGAGAAATCCTAGGCCAATGTCTTTGTAAGGACACTGAGATATACTTGTACATAAGAGAGAAACTCTGAAGGCTGTGTAGAGGAGTCTGAGTCTTCAACTGACAACTTTAGTTACAACCAGCCATGGGGAACAAACAGCTTATAAGTCAAGGGTCCATTGTATTTATTATGTTTCTTTTTAAAAAGTTCTTTAGTATCTAGTAAGTTTCTAGTAACAAATTTGCCTTTGGCTACTGGCAATGTCTTTGATTTTTCTCCTGTTTCCCCTGCCCTTCTAACTTGCTACTTTCTCATCTCCTCATCTATCTAAGAAAGGTGATAAGCTAGTAGGAAAACAGAAGTAGTTTTTCCACAAGTAAAATGCATGAATAGCATTTATGATTATTTTGGTTGTTTCTGAGACTTGCAATGCTTGTTAATGTCCCTGAAGTGTTAGGGGAAGAAAAGTGAACCTCAGATGTGATGAAATCCAGTGCTTTACAAACTATGTAAGTACATTGTGAAAGACTGAAAAACTGTATGCTATCTTGTAAGCATATGTGATTTTAAATTTAATTTACCCTCCTCAGGTGGAGGTCATTTTTCCCAAGAAGAACTTAATACAGATATACAATGAACTTGTTTTCATTCTGAGTTTCCAATTCTAGTTTTCTCAAAGTAAATAAGTAGGGGTCT
Source organism: Hydrochoerus hydrochaeris (assembly GCA_004027455.1). NCBI lineage: Eukaryota > Metazoa > Chordata > Mammalia > Rodentia > Hydrochaeridae > Hydrochoerus > Hydrochoerus hydrochaeris. The sequence continues at coordinate 4,488 of PVLA01010229.1, forward strand.
TAGATGCCTATACAAATAAGCACTTTTTTCAATTTAAAATCAACTCACCTGTAGAGTCTGAAGAAATGGTACCCAGATCTCACATGGCAGTTCACTTTCAGAGACTGAAAGCAATAATTCAAAGCAACTCCTACAATACAAATAAATAAGTATACAAAGGTCATTACAGTAATAAAGTACAGTATGAAATCAATACTGGACACACATTTTTCATTTGCTTAGGCTAATTTAAACTTTTTTACTCTTCAACATTTTCTTTCAAGTTATTAAACTGGCTTTTCAACTTTAAGAATGTGGGGGGAAAAAAGCCAAAAGTTTATATTCACACTGTTGCTCAGATAATTTGGTAAGAATACAAACTTTATAGAAATTATATTCCAAGCAATTTTATTCAGTTTGTGTGAATATGAGAAGCACTCATACAGGTACAATTTTGACTACATAAATCAAAAACAGGAGCTCAAATTACTGTCACTTTAGCTGATAAAATGATAAATATATGAAACCATCATCTATATAAATTTCAGTCACATAAGCATAATGATTGGCAAGAATGAGGGATTGTAAAGCTAAGAATAATTGTGGTCCATGAAAATATGTTAGAGGTTCTGACTCTGGGTAACAGGCTGAAAAACAGGTCAGAAAAAAGAAAAATAAAATAAGCCATCTACACTACAAATTATCCTGGTGCAAATCTGTAAGCTGAATTACTGTTGTTTTTCATTTTGCAGAGAAACAATAAATTAATGATGTAATTTTGTCTGCTACTAGGCTGCGAAGTATTAAAACGACAGCTAAAGATCATGAACTCTTACAGTGATAATCTTATTAAACTACACCCTGGTATTTTTTGCTGGCAAAATTATTCTTGGTTCAATACTATAATTGAGGATTTTTATGTTATCTTCCCCAATGTATATAGTGTTCCTCAATGATCACCAGAGCTTCCAGATACAGTCATTTGAATCAACCCATACCTAAGGGACAGAGAGAACTGTGTGTCATTTCTCAATTCCAAGCCTCGGTTAAAAAAAACAAAAAACAAAAAAACACTGTTCAGGCAGTAAAATATGTTGTTTAGTGGGAGCTTCACTTGGACCATAACTCCTGAGAAACTGAAGATAAAGACTCCGCACAAAGAAAATTTCTTTTACAGGTATGACTTTAGCTGGGCATGGTAGTGCATGCCTGTAACACCAGCAGTTAGGAGGCTGAGGCAGGAGAATCACTGTGATTTTGAGGCCAGCCTGGTCTACTAAGAGTTCAAGGTTAGCCTGCAGTACATAGCAAGAGCCTGTCTCAAAAATCCAAAAACAAGGGCATGACATTTTGATGTTCTGAAGAATAAATGTAATATCACTGTAAAGAGAAATTAGGCAAGTATTAAGAACACAGACACTGAATTTTAAGAATTCTAAATTCTTAAAAGAATAAGAATACTAGCTGGTCATGGTGGCTCACACCTGTAATCCCAGCACTCCGGAGGCTGAGGCAGGAGGGTCGTTGCAAGTTTGAGACCAGCCTAGGCTTCAAAGTGAGCTCAAGACTAGCCTGAACTGCATAGAGACCCTGTTTCAAAAAGCCAAAAAAAAACAAAAAAACCTAAATTTTTGAACTTACAATACTAATCTGCCAAGCACTAGGAGGACGTCTTCACATTCAGTAGTTAAAAATGGACGTGCACTGGCAAAGCTTTGGATGGCAAGTCGATATACCTCCAGAAGATACACGATATGTTCAGATGCATTCTTGTTGCTTGCATATTGTAGTAAAGTCTAAAAAATAAAATATTGGATTGTTTTACAAATAAAAACAATGAAACAAATTTTTTTTCTCACAGTATCCTTCCCTTTTCTTCTAACAGATATATACATATACCTTTTGTTTGACTTTATAGGAAATGGTTTATTTAGAGGGTTCTATTTTCATAGCTTAAAAAAATTCAGTAGAGTTAAAGGTAGAACTATTCCTTTGTAATAAGAGTAGAGACATAAAATGCTTAGTTATTCTCACTGTAAGGCCAGATTTACCATCTCTAAAATTCAGTAGTGAGTTTCATTAATACATCATTAGACTAGGGGTGGAGGTGGGGGAATGGAGGGAGAGTAAAGGCAGGAAGTATGGCAATCAGCTCTATGGCTCTCTAAAGCTCTGTCTGCACAGAGAACTGATTAAGCTTCTGAGGATTAATTTTTAACAAATTATAAGAAGTAAATTTTTAAAATTAAAAAAAAGAAGTAAATTTTATAACTATTTTAAAAAAAGATTTACATTAAAAAATCACCACAGCTGGGCGTGTAATCCCAGCACTTGGGAGGCTGAGGCAGAAGGATCACTGTGAGTTCGAGACCAGCCTAGGCTACAAAGTGAGCTCGCTACATAGTGAGACCCTGCCTCAAAAAGACCAAAAAAAAAAAAATTACCACAAAGGCCAAATGCCAGTTTGTTTACAATGGAGAATGATCACATAACCACACAAGGTCCCCCTTCTCCTTACTGTGGTATCTGAAAAGTTACCTGGTAAATATGGAACCTAAACCAAAAGAAAATGGAACTGCAAAAAAACCTGACAAATTACATGTATTATATCATTAACAACTGGCTCAAAAGATGGTGAAATGCTGGCTTGTTTTCTTCCTGAACAGTGCTGAAATTCATTCAGGACTCTTTCTAGATTCAAGGAATTATTCTTTCTCCTGTTAATATTATTTCTTTTCTCTTTGAGGTACTGGGGATTGAACCCAGGGTCTCACATGTGCCAGACAAATACCACCACTGGACTTTAGCCCTACTGTTAATGAATTTTTCTTCTATTAACTGATTATGTTTTGTCTATGCTCACCTGCTATACAACCACTTTTTACCTAGAATATAGGTTCTGACTGGGCCAGGGAGTTCCTCTAATAGGCTTTTTGGTTAGGGCTACTTCTACAGATGTCATTTGCAAATATCAGCTTTTTCTTAAATGAATTACACTTGATCTGAATTCATTACCTAAGGAATAATATTATTAGAGATTCCTAAATCCCTATCTTCACTTTAATTTTCTCCCCAAAGAACTAAAAATAGATTTGGTAGCACTACAGGATTTCATTGCATTTTCTGCAGCTCTAGTTTCAATATTAATGTTGCCTCTTATTAATCACTTCTGATCATTGAGAACTGTTAGTGTAGTTTGGGTTACTTTAAAATTTAAGGTCCTCTTACAAGGAAACATACGGTAACACATGTCATATATAGTAGCAGCACTCTAAACTAACACACTGGATTATCTGATCCTTGCATACTTGAATATCAGTAAAGTTATTTTAGTATACCCATTCAGTAAGTATTTTACTACTTGGTCACTGTTGCTTTGGACAAATTGGCTTTATTAGTATTTTTAGATCATTGAAAATTATAAACATTTAATTGCATTTCAATTTTTAATAAAGTAACAAATCAAATAAGAGGATCATAAAACAGTACCCCAAATAATCCTGCTTACCAACAGAACAAATTCAAAGTAGAGCTACTGCTGATCTGTTATATAACTAAGATTTCTCCTCATCTCCCTTAAGAAACTTACTAAAATAAACTTGGCATTGAGGCTCATGCCTGTAATCCCAGCACTCTGGAAGCTATAGCAGGATATCACAAGTTCAAGGCCACCTAGGGCTACACAGTGAATTTAAGGTCAGCCTGAACACACAGTGAGACCCTGTCTCAAATACCAGATTTAATGTTCCATGAAATTAATATTATACCTCAAGAATCTTTATTGGTCTACCACTCCTCAACCTACTTCAACCAGTAGACATTCATTCTTAAGTCTCACTAAATGTTTGCTGAATACATTCAGCATTTATTTCGCTTATTGAAAAATATTTATATATAGCTTATTATAATATAGTACTAGGTTCTGGAGAAGACATAATCTTTCAGAGTGTGTCAACTTACCATGATAAGAAAAACCAAAGATGAAAATTTACCACTGCTAACCATATAACTGCATTATAGACAGAAGGAAAGATCACGTAAAGTTCAGATCAGTCTTTCATAATCCCAAAACTCAATAAGAATGTTCTGCTACTACTATTTTCTGACATAGACAATCTAGCAAGACTTTCAGACAACTATTTAGAAGAAAACAAGAAACATAATGGTAGCCACTGTAGATCTCCTATTGTCTTGCTTTGAAATCTGTATCACATTTTCTTCTAATCAGCTTTCTTCTGTTTTGTTATGTTTAGTTTTACCCTCTTTAAAATTAAAAAAAAAACTTTCACAAGTTACATAATTTCAAATATCCTATACCCAGTAGAATTTAATATTTGCCCTATACTTATTTATACTGTCTTATACTCCTAAATCTTTGTCATTAGTTCAAATTAAGTAGTAAAGCTTTCTTAAAACACCCACTACAAACATACTCTGGGCATTTGAATATTCACTGGAATGAACATTATCTTTTTTTTTTTTAATTTTTTCTGTCCAGCCTGGAATACATATCAAGCTCAGTGCTGTCCTGGACTACATTTGTGAGGCTGTCTCAAAAATAAAAAAATGAAAGGCAGGGCATGGTGGCACATTCCTATATTCCCAGCACTTGGGAGGCTCAGACAGGAGCAATGCTATGAGTTGGAGGCCAGCCTGGGCTACAAAGTGCATTCAAGGCCAACGTGAACTACACAGTGAAACCTTGTCTCAAAAAGACACGCCCCCACCAAAAAAAAAAAAACCAGAAGGAAAAAAGAGAAAAGAATTTCTTTCAGGATAGTTATATTTACATGCTATGTAAATATGTACTCTAGTATTCCAATTTAAAACTCACAGAGTTCAGTACCAATTTTCCCAGTGGATGGATGTATCCCAGTATTCCAATTTAAAATTCACAGAGATGCTGGGGATTTAGCTCAGTGGTATAAGCACCTGCCTGGCAAAAGTGAGGTCATGAGTTTGATCCTCAGTACCAAAAAAAAAAAAAAAAAAAATCCACAGAGTTCCAATTTTCCCAATGGAATGACCATAGTTACATATATTGAACACATGGTATGGTTTAGGTAGTTTCTGAACAGCTTTCATGCTACTATAGCCATTCACTGCATATATAATGACGGTAAGATTATCTTGGAAGTAAAAAATTTCTATTACCTACTATTTTTACTGTATGTTTCCATGTTTAGATATTTACATACACAAACACTAACATGTCACAATTACGCAGAGTATTCACTTAACACAGTAACATGATGTATAGATTTATAACATAGAAACATCATGCTATATACCATATAATGTAAATGGGTATTAGGCTATACCATCTAGGTTTGCATAAGTACATTCTATGATGTTCACACAGTGACAAAATTGCTTAATTACACGTTTCTTTGAACATTTCCTTCATTAAGTTACATATGGCTGTAACTTGCTCGATACAACAACCCTGTGAGTTAAGTGATTGATCACAAAAATGCCTGATCTTCTTTGGTAATACAGGGCATTTACTAGGGCTGAACTCAGGGCCTTGTAAGAGCTAAATAAGCACTCCAAAAGGAGGCTACAACCCCAGCCCACTTCCAAAATCTATTTCTTGACATTTTCTATTCTGTTTTATTTGACCTTATTATGTGTGATGGTATGAACAGCTACTCTGAAGAAAACAAGACATTATGGCTGCCACTGCTGATTTAATATCAGCTTGCTTTGAAGTCCTACCATGCTTTTGTTCTTCTATTACCATTGGTTCTATCATGTTGTATGTTACTGGATTTTAATATGTGCACTAATATGAACAAATTAACGGAAAATGAGATATTATAGTAGCCACTGTTCATTTTCTGTTATTTGGTTCAGAATGCCTTGTAATAGTTTCATTCTCTTGAATGCTTTTATTCTATTTTGTTATGTTTGATATTATTGTTTGTGAAGCTATGCTCAACTATTTCAAAGAAAGATATTATGGTAGCTACTGTTGATATCCAGTTGTCTTTGTTGTGAAGTGCTGTGTTGCTTGTATTGTTCTGTTCTGATCTGCGTTGTTCTGTCCTCTTTTGTTTTATTCTCTATAAAATAAAATTTAAAAAAAAGAAATAGACATTTCTTCTCATCCTAAATCACCTATGGTAAGTGTTAAATTCAGAATCTGAATTACAGTCATGTGGCTCCAGAACCAACAATCACTATACAGTATGTCTTCCCAAAATGTATAGCCCTACAACGACCTCAGCATGCTTTCAAATTCTGGTTTCTTCCCAAGCATAATTTTCAATACTCTGCAGTGAGAAGTATAACAAGTCATCACTTAGCCTTCTTCCTAAGAGCGTACAGCATCTAACTTCCACTTATCACTGCTTCTGAGGAAAGTTTTCCAGCAATGTTGCTGACTGACATCTCTTACATTAGAGCACAGTGACTTATACAAAACTGACAAAAAAATAGCTGATGTTTTATTTTGAAAACTAAACATAGGATGGCAAAGGAACTTAACATGATTTTTTTAAATAGGGAAGGCTATATTTCATTTTTTGCCCATTAAGAATTTTTTGGGATGAGGTCTTTGAAACAGGGTCTCATTCTGTTGTTCAGGCTGGTCTTGAGCTCTCTTTGTTGCCCATGCTGGCCTCCAACTTACAGTGATCCTCCTGCCTCAGCCTGCCAAGTGCTGGGATCACAGATGTGCATTACCACTCCTGTCAAGAAAACTTTTCATTTAAATTTCTCATCCCATCAAATTCTCAGAATTATAAATCCAAGGAAAATGTGGCTGATGTAAGGGATAAACACCCAGGAGGGGGCAGCACTTAAACTACTTCTCTGAATTATGTGATTAACTATTTTTCACTTTATCATCACATGTTACTGGGGATTTAGCTCAGTGGCATAAGTGCCTGCCTGGCAAGCGCAAGGTCATGAGTTTGATCCCCAGTACCGCCAAAAAAAAAAAAAAACTGATCATATGTTTGGAGTACTAATAATTATATTCACTGAAGAGTTGGTACATGTATATAACTTGACTTTTTACATCCTCTTCTCCCCCTCCCCCTTATCTCTTGATTCCTTTCCCATTTGTAAAATTTGTTTCCTATTATCTTTTACTTAGATCTTTGATTTATTTATATTTTCAGTTCTCATATAAGAGAAACATGTAATATTTAAGCTTGTGTGTCTGATTTATTTCACTTAACATTACTGTCTCAAAGTGTATCCATTTTCCTACAAAGGACTCAAATCCAGTCTTTTAGCAGAATTTATCCTTCCGTATAACAGCATTCTCCTGTAACAAACATCACATTTTAACCACTTATCTGTTGATGGACATGCAGACAAAAATTTAGTTATGATGAACTACTAAGCATGAGTACACATGTATCACTGTGACGTAATAACTTTAACTCACTTGGGAAGATATCTAGTAAGCGACAGTTGGATCAAATTTCTAGTTTGGTTTTTTTAATTAACTCCAGTGGCTGTACTAGTTTGCCTTCACATCAACAATGTACAGTAGAATGATTCCTTTGCCCTGCAGCCTCACCTTCATTTATTATTTGACTTCTTGATGACACCCACTCTTTCTGGAGTAGAATGTAATCTCAGTATTGTATTTTGCATGTGGTCAAAGGATGTTGATCATTTTTTCATGTATCTACTGACCACTTGTACTTCATCTAAGAGGTGTCTATTCATTTCAGTTGCCCATTTTTGACTGGGTCTTTCATTTTGGAGGGGGTGTAACTTTTTGAGTTCCTTATATAGGCTAGATATTAGTCCTCTATCTAAGGCATAGCTGGCAAAAACTGACTCCCATTCTGTAGCTTGTCTCTTTGCTCTAATGATTGCTTCCTTTGTTGTTCAGAAGCTTTTTAAATTTGATATAATCCCATGTCGATTCTTAATACTATTTCTTATGCAATGGGGTTCAGAAAGTCTTTGCTTCTGGCTCCAAGAATATTACCTATTTTATCTTCCAACAGGTTAAATGTTTTATTTAGATATTTGATCCATTTTCATTTTAGTTTAATAGCTGGTAAAGACAAAGAAAGCAATTAGGAAAACAATACTGTTTCTAGCTTTAATCTGCCAGTTTTCCCTGCCTGCATCATATATTAAACATGTTATTTTTCCCCTCATGTATGCTTCTTGGCCCCTTTGTCAAAGATACACGTCTTTATGTTGTTTTGTTTTGTGTCTATACTGTTCTGTATTTAGTTACTGATTTTTGGTTTTTGAAGCATGGTCTCATTATGTAGTTCAGGCTGGTGCTAAATTCACTATTTAGCCCAGACTGGCCCTGAATTCAAAGTGAATCTCCTACTCCACCTTTCTGAATGCAAGGATCACAAACTTGAGCCATCACATCTGGCTACCATGTTATTGTTTGTCTTGCTACCTACCTAGTTCAAGGTGGTCTTGAACCCATTGTGTAGCTCAGACCGGCCTAGAACCTGCTGCAGTCCTCCCACCTGTTTCCTGAGTGCTGGGGTTATAGGCATGTGCCATCATGCCTAGCATGCTGTTTTTAATCACTGTAGCTTTGTAATACATCTTTAAGTCAGGGACTGTGATGCCTCCTGCTTTTTCTTGCCCAGAATTGCTTTTCCTATTCCGGGCCTCTTCTGCTTCCATATGAATTTTAGAATTATTTTCTCTTGTTTTTCATTTTGGTTTTTGAGACACTTCCCTTTGTACTCAGGCTGGCTTTCACTAAACTCACTTTGTAATCCAAGATGCCCTCAAATTCCAGTGCTCCTCCTGCCTGAAATTCCCAAGTGCTGGAACAGGTGTATACCACCACTTCTAGCAATGTTTTTGTCTTGTTCCTAATTTTAGAGAGAAAGTTTTCAGTTTTTCCCATTTAAGGTGATACTGATGGTTTGTTTTAAGTGGTCTTTATCAGGTTGAGAAAAGGTTGTTCTATATCTCTATTCTTTAGTTTGTTTCTTTTTTTCTATAATGGATGTTGGATTTTGTTAAAAGCTTTTTCTGCATCTATTGATATGATCATGTTATTTTTGCCCTTGCTTCTGTTTATGTGGTATATTAGATTTACTGATTTGTATATGTTGAACCATCCTTGTATCCTTGGGATGAAGCCTACTTCGTGTATGTCCTTTTGATTATTTGTTGCATTCTGACTGCCAGTATCCGGTTAAGGATTTTTGTCATCTATGTTCACTAAAATGATTGGCCTATGATTTGCATTTTTAGCTTGGTCCTTGTCAGGTTTGGGAATCAAGGTAACGTTAGTTTCCAGGAATGACTTTGCCCCTTTCAGTTTCACTAAAGCACTTGAGGTATACTGGCATTATATTCTTCCTGAAGGTCCTGTAGAATTCAGTAGTGTGGGGCTGGGGATTTAGCTCAGCGGCATAAGCGCTTGCCTTGCAAGCATGTGGTTGTGAGTTCAATCCTCGATACTGATTTAAAAAAAAAGAATTCAGCAGTGAATTCATCAGGTTCTGGACTTTTTTTTTTTAAGTTGACAGCTTTTTATTAATGTTGTCTGCTATTGGAATGTTCAGAGTTTACCTTCTTGGTTTGGTTTGGTAATTTCTGTTTCTAGGACTCTGTCCATTTATTCAAAATCTCTAATTTGTTGGAGTACAATTTTTCATAGTATTAACTAATGATCTTCTAGATTTTGGCAGTAGCTGTTGTGATTTGGCCTTTTTCATTTTTAACTAGATGGATCTGGATCTGGGACTTTTATTTCCTTCTTTTAGTAATGGAATCAAGATTAAAATACAAAGATGGGGCTGGGAGTGTGGCTCAGGGGTAAAGCACTTGCCTAGAATGTACAAGCCCTGGGCTCAAATCTCCAGCACCAAACGAATGAATGCATGAATGAATGAATGTAAAGTTAAAAGGAATGAAAAACAAAGGCTGAAAGGAATGAAAGGACTTCAAATAAAAATCAACCTTAAAAAGTTAAAAAAAATTAAAAGACAACTAGGACAAATGGGAGTAAATGGTGAAGAGATCTATTATCACTTAGTAATGAGGATATACCGGATGTGTCCCATGAAGAAAATAAGCTGAATGTGAAAGAAAAAGAAGTGAGAGCAGCTGGCTGCTTATGTTGAGAAAATAAATTAAAACCCTAATTCTTTTACTTATGTTGCCATTGTGCCCCAACTCACTTTATATATTAGCTGGAGCTGATTTTTTTACAGCCAAAAATGTGAAACTCATTACTCTTCTTAATTTTTCATCCATCTCATTAATTTCCTTGGATTCAGTCCATCATCCCAGCCTAAGATTATTCTTAGATACTGATTCTGTCATGGGATTCAACTATACCTGTTAACTTTGTTTCATTCTCAATTTTAAAAAGACATTTGCTGTTTTCTCGTAACGGTGATACCACTTCACTAGCACCTACAACTAAATCACTGTTAACACTAATCTAATGATTTTGGGGGTTTTTTTATTTGTTTTTGGTACCAGGGATCAAATTCACAACCTCGCACTTGCCAGGCAGGTGCTTATACCCCTGAGCTAAATCCCCAACCCCACTAATGATTTCTTTAATGTCTAAATTGAAGTTATGGGGTGGGGGTTGTTGTTGTTTTGAGACATGACCTTACTATGTAGTCCAGGATAAACTTGAACTCTCAATCATCCTGACTGGGCATCCCAAATGCTAAAACTACAGATATGTGCCAGGATACCTAGCTACTAAACTGAAGTATTATGGATGCATACTATGTGTCTTTACATTCACTATAAAGTTGTCTTCAACATCTGTATTCTCAGGGTCGGTTTACTACACTTTATTACCCAATTCTCTATAAACATCATAGTTTCTAACTTTGCAGTATTATACGTAACACTGAGATAAGTACCCTTTTATGCCTAACTTATTCATTTTCTTAGAATAATAATCTATAAATGGAATTGTTGGGTGCATAATTTTTAAGATTTTTACATAGTACTAAATTTGGCTCCAGAGATTTTGTTCCAATTTACATTCCTAACAGTAGACTAAGACAGTGACAAATCAGGTCTATACAATTGTAATATATTATAATTTAAACACAATTTTTTTTGATGATCTGCTTGAAATGGACAGGAGTATTTTACTTAATTTAGAACCTTTTCATCACTCTTGAATACATTTTTGTTGTTTTAGTGAATATAATCTCTTAAAAATCTTTGTTACCAGAAATTGAACTCAGGATCTTGCACTTACCAGGCAGGCAATATCCCCGGCCCATAATCATTACATTTAATTACTAGAGTTAGTAATAAAAATGTATCATATAGACCAATAGACACCAACAGACAGTCCCAAAATAATTCACAGAATGTGCCAAGAATATGGAATAGTGAAAAGGACAATCTTTTATTAATGTTAGGAAAACTAGATATCCTTATTTCCAAAGAATGAAAGTTGAGTTTTTACCTTACACCACATACAAATTCAGTTCAAACTGGGTCAACTACCCAAACATAAGTGCTAAATCTATAAAACACATAAGAAAACACAGGGGGAAACTTGGCAATAAATTTGGCAATGATTTCTTAGGTAGCATGTCAAAAGCACAGTCTAGAAAATGAAACTGCATCAAAGAGCACAGAGTAAAAAGGTTCATAAAATGGAAGAAAATGTCTGCAAATCATTCTGTGAAAGGCCTAAAACTTAAAATGTATTTTTAAAACTTATTAATTTTGAGATTAAAACCATTAGCTGGATAAACTGGCACATGCCTGAAATCCAGCTACTCAGGAGGTTAAGGAAGAAAAATCACAAGCTTGAGGCCAGCCTGGGTAAGTTAGCAAGACTGCCTCAAAATAAAAATTTTTAAAAAGAAGCTGAATGCAGTGATGCATGTTGGTAATACTAGCACTTTGGGAGGCTGAGGCAGAAAGACCACTGGGCTATACTGTGAGCTCAAGACTGCCATGGACTACCATAGTAAGACCCCATTACAACAAACAAGATTTAAAATGTGAAAAGGAGTCAGGCGGCCAGGTGTGGTGGCTCAGGCCAATAATCCTAGCACTCTGGAGGCTGTGTTGTGAGTTCGAGACCAGCCTGGGCTACAAAGTGAGCTCAAGGACAGCCTGAACTGCAGAGCGAGACTGTGTCTCAAAAAGACAAAAAAAAAAAAAAGGAGTCAGGCATAATCCCAGCACTCTGGAGGCTGAGGCAGCAGGACTGCTGCGTTGGAGTCCAGCCCAGGGCTACAAAGTGAGCTCAAGGCCAGCCTCAATTGAATAGCAAGACCCTGTCTCAAAAAGACAAAAAATAAAAAAATTGTAAAACAACAATAAAAAGGGCTATGGGATGTAGCTCAGTGGAAGCACAGGGTTCAATTCCCAGTGCCACCAAAAAGGTAGCAGGGGTGAGGTGGGGATGGGGATATATATATTCAGTATACTTGTATTGCTTATATGTGGCTGAACATACCCAATACCTGCCCCTGCCGAATAATTTAAAAATGGGCAGAGGACTTGAACAGATAGATATCTCTCCAAAGATACAAATGGCTAACAGCACATGAAAAGTTGCTCAATACTACTGAGCAGAGAAATGCAAATCAAAACCACAATGTGTCAAGCATGAGGTTTGAGTTCAATCCTCAGTACAAAAAAAAAAAAAAAAACAATGTGACAGTGTGACACCAATTCTTCTATTAGGATGGCTATTATTTGGGGCCAGAGGGATACTCAGAAAATAATGTTGAAAAATGTTGATAAGGATGTGGAAAAACAAACATATCTGCATTGCTGGTGGAAATAAACTAGTAATACTGCTATAGACCCCATGTGTTGGTCAGTGTGATGATGCATGCCTATAAACTCAGCTCTTGTGAAGTTGAGACAATAGGACTGCTACAAGTTCAAGGTCAGCCTAGGATACACAGGGAGACCCTGTCTCCAAAAAAACAAACAAAAACAAAGTGTGATGGTTCACCACATGATGTGAAAATTTCACCTCAGGTACATACCCCAAAATAATTGAAAGTTAAATCTCAAAGATATATCTGGATACCTATGCTCATAATAGCATTACTTTCAAAAACAAGCTGAAGTAACCACAGACAGATGGAGAAACAAAAAAATGTAATACTACCTAAACGTCTTATGATGGAATGTAATTCAGCCTTAAAAGGAAAATCAATTCTAGCATACACTATAAGGTGAATGCTGAGGTTCTTTAAGGAAATAATCTGGTCACAAAGAGACATTATAGTTCTACTTATATAAGATGCCTATTGAAGTAGTTAAACTCATAGAATGTGGAGAGTCTTTAAAAGACTTCAAGGAAATAGTGTTTCATTTTGGGAAAATGAAAGTCTCTGGACAAATGGAAGTGATGGTTGTACAACACTGTGAACGTTGTATTTAATGCCACTGAATTGTAATGGATTTAAAGCCAGGTATACTGACATATGCTGATAGTCACATCTACTTGAGAGGCTGAGGCAAGAGGATGACTTGTGCTCATTAGTTCGCAGCCAATCTAAGCCAACACAGTAAGGCTATTTAATAAATAAAAACTGTATAAATTTTATATATTAACTAAAAAAAAAACTTAGTTAACTGTGAGTCTTGAGATTATAGCTCAAAACTATTCAAGAAACCAGAGTATACAAAAGATTGGGGTTAAAAAAAAAGGAGACTACTATAAATAGCCCCCCAGTTCTGCTGTAGTGAGTCATTACTAAAACGACTACCTTTTATTTTTTTTTTAATAAATTTTTTAGAGGAGGAAAAAAGCAAAACAGAAAAAAGGGTAGAAACAATACAGAATTTCAACAAAAATAAACAGTAAAAAATCACTAGTTGATACATTACATATTCTCTTCTTGGATATAGTTGTTCAAGTTACAAAATTAAAGCATACAAAGTGGACATTCAAACAGTGAGGCTGCAAACAGTTCTGTTCAACAATCCAACAAAAACTTAGCAATATGGTTATCAATCCTACACACTTAAATATACATGCAGTTATATCCTTTATAGCACTTTCTTTTCCTCCTTTTGCTTTTCAAGTCCATTATCTGTTTAGTTATCATGTTTCAGGTTGCACAGTACCTTACTGATCTGCTTTGTTGTTGTTATTTACTTTTTAAATTTTTCTTCTTCTTCTTCTTCTTATTATTATTATTATGGTTTTTATTTTGAAGGTAGTAAAATACAGCAGAACAAGACAGGACAATGCCAACTGAGGCAGTACAGTGAAACTGGTACAGAACCTCACAGCAGGCTACTGGGATAACAGCAATAGGTACAATAGTATATATCCAGTTTTCTTCACAATAGTTGTTCCTTCAATCAGGTAGAACAATATGGAAGGAAATACCAGAATTATAAAACCAGAATATTGAAAAGAGCAATGCCATTGATCAGAATAGAGCAAAACAGAGATAAAAATATTTGCCTTCAAAGAGATGGCAGAAGAAAACCCCCCTTGTTTGCTACATTGCATATAGTCAAACTTGCAAGAGATGCTCAGATCTCTGGCTCTCACTTGCTAGTGGGGGTGGGGATAGGGATGAGGTGGATGTTTGATTCTTAGCCCACTCCCGGTAGGCTCACAGGCACCCACCAGAGCGGTGAGCTGGCTGCCTGTTTTCCCAGTACCCCAAGTTCCAACATGGCGCAGATCTCAGGAAATGCTGATATGGTTCTCATCCTGGGGCAGCCGTGGCTTGGGAGGCCACAGCCACTAAGCAGAGCAGCTCTATACTACTTCTTAAATCAGAAAATTTTAAAATCCTGCCTTTATCACACTAAGTAGAAGAATCAGAATCCTGTGACAGTTATTTAAGAATGAGAGAAGCCTTTTGACTAGATTGAAATCTATGCTTCATCATTTACAAAATAATGTCTCTGGACCTTGATTTTGTGTCAAACAATTTTTAAAAGCTTGTGGTAAAACACATGCAATGTTCTTCTCAAACTTTTTTTTTTTTGGGACCAGGGATCAAACTCATGACCTTGTGTTTGCCAGGCAAGAGCTTATGCCACTGAGCTAACTCCCTGGCCCTAGATGAACAATTTTTTAATGTACAATTATGTGGTATTAAGTATATATTCATGTCATACCACAGTCACCAACATTCATTCATAAAACTCTCTGTAGGAAGCTGAAGGAGGAAGAACAAAGTGAGTTCGAGGCCAAGGCTGAACTACATAGCAAGACTCTCTCTCAAAAAACTGTTAAAAAAAAATTTGGAAACAACCCATTAAAAAGTAACTTTATATTGCTCTTCCCTCCAAGCCTTAAAAACCACCATTCTGCTTCCTGTCTCTGAACAGAATATAGCATTATAATGTGTGGTTATGTCATCAAAACAAATCAATGAAATGGAATAAGAAATAGACTCCCTACACACAGGGCTAACTGATTTTCATCAAGGTATAAAGTCAATTTAGCAGAGAAAAGATAGCTTTTCCAAATGGTACTGGAGATTTTATATATTCTTATTTTTGACATGTTCTTGACAGGGCTGTAATTTGTATTATGTCTTGCTGCCAGGCAGCTTGAACCATGGGTGGTACATGCATGATTTTTCCATTAAGCAGCTTTTTTATTTCTTTATTAGTAAAAAGGCCAATAAAAGTGATCAAAATAGCTGGGCATGATGGGCCACCCCTGTAATCAGAATACTCACGAAGCTGAGGCAGGAAGACTGCTTTGAGTTCAAGGCCAGCATGGGCTAAAAAGGGAGTTCAAATCCACCCTGAACTACATAGAGAGCTTCTCTTTCAAAAAACAAAAAAGCAAGAAGATTATATTCTTTTATACCACTAGAGGTACCAGCCACCCAAAGGGACATTCATGTATGTACCACTCACTGGTAGGAACATGTCAAAACGTAACTTCCAATTATTCCTCAAAACTATACAAAAACTATCTCCAAATGATCACAGATGACGTAAAACATAAAACTCATAAGTTTGCTAGTGAACAGTGAAAAACAAAAAAGCGGTCTTGAGCTAGGCAAAATGGTTGCAAATGTATTTACTAATAATTTTTATGTAGAAACACACAAAATCCCTCTCTTAAAACTCAACAGTAAGAAAACAACCTAAATTTTTTTTAGTGCAATAAGACTTGGAAAAGACATTTCACCCAAGACAATATAAGGATAGTAAATAAGCACATCAATAAACATTCAATATAACACATAGGGAAATACAAATTAGAATTGCCATGAACTATCAGACTTTAAAATGGTTTAATTAAACTAGCTATACCAAGTGTTAGCCAGGAAGTGGGAAACTAGAACTCTCATTGTGGATGGGAATGTAAAATGATATACCACTAATCTGAAAAACCTGTCATGTGACCCAGACATTCTAGCTAAGTATTTATCACCCCCCTAAAGGAATAAAATGCATTTGTTGCCAGGTGTGGTGGCACATGCCTGTAATTTCAGCACTTGGGAGCCTAAGGCAGGAGGTTCACTGGGAGTTCAAGACCAGCCTGGACTATACAGTGAGCTCAAGGCCAGAGTGAACTAAAGAATGAGATCATGTCTCAAAAAAACAAAAAACAACAAAATTTTTAAAAACTTTTTCTCCACACAGGTATACTGAATATTCATAACAGCCTAATTTGTAGTTGCTAGAAATTATAATTAACCAAATAACTATCAACAGGTGAATAAACAAATTCTGATATGTCCATATAAGAGATTAATTATTGATAAGTACTACATGTATTTCAACATAATCATACTGAGCCAAGGAGGCCAAAGAGACTGCATAACTATAGTTAGTTAAAATTCTAAAAGCCAGCACAGTGGTGCATACCTATAATCCCAGCACTCAGAGGCAGAGGCAGGAGGATTTCCATAATTAATTAATTAATTAATTAATATTCTAAAAACACAACCTAATCTAGAGATAGACAAACAGTTATGTAGAGAAGGTAATGTGTAATGGAGAGGAATGAGAAGGAATTCAAAAGACTAGGAACTTCTAGGAACAGTGAATATAATGACTGTCCTTATTATAAGCATCATTTCATGGATGTAAAAATATGTCAAAGCTTATAAAATTGTACATTTAAAATGTGAAGTTTATTGTACCTCAATTATACTCCAATAAAACTAGTTTTAAAAATACAAATGGACTGGGCTGGGGATTTGGCTCAGTGGCTTAAGTGCCTGCCTGGCAAGCATGAGGTTGTGAGTTCAATCCCAGGTACAAAACAAAACAAAACAAAAAAACACTGAAAGCCAAAAAGAAAATCTGTTTCAATGGAAAATTTAAATGTTTATGTACAATAAAATGTAAAGCTTCTATGCATACAATATGATAAGTGAAAAGATAAAACTAAGATAATACCAAAGCATACTATCAACAACGATTATCTAGGATATATAACAATTTCATAGAAACTATAAGGGGGGGGGAAGGTCAACTGAAAAAATGGGCAAACAAGGGAAAATGCAGAGAAGAAATCTGAACAGCAATAAATACATTAAAAAGTTAATCACATCTTCACAAATAAACAATATGAATTAAAACTATAATAAAAGCCAGGTGTGATGGCTCATGCCTATAATCCCAGCACTCAGGAGGCTGAGACAGGAGGATCCTTGCGAGTTTGAGACCAGCCTGGGGTACAAAGTGAGCTCAAGGCCAGCCTGAATGGCATAGCGACCCTGTCTCAAAAAAACAAAAAAAACTATAATAAGATACAAAAGCCCACATATCATAATGGGCAAAACTAAACTAGACAACACCCAGAACTGCCAATAATGTTGGACATTAACTATATGCAACTGTTATACATTGGTAATTGGTACAAATACTTTGAAGAACTTGGTAATACTTATTAAAGTTGATACAGCCTATAAATGAGCCCATTAATTCTACCCTATGTACGTACCCCAGAGAAATTCTTCCATATATGTACTGAGTGAGATACACTGGGTGTCCACACCAGTGGTTAATCTAAATGCCTCTAAATCCATCAACAAAAAAATAAACAAATGAACTGTGCTGTAGAGTACACTATACTCAAGCGAAAAATGACTGTATCAAATCTACATATTACAAACACAGATAAATATCTGAAACATGGTTTTGTTGGTTTGTTTTGTTTTGTTGTTGTTTTGTTTTTGTTTTTGTTTTGTTTTTTGTACCAGAGATCAAACCTATTACCTTGAGCTTGCCAGGCAGGTGCTTACTCCGATGAACTAAATCCTCAGCCCCATGCTTGGGATTTTTAGTTTTCAGAAAAAAAATACAGGGTTGGGGAAATAGCTCAGCAGCACAGTGCCTGCTAGGCAAGAGCAAAGTTGTGAGTTCAATTCCTGGTACTGGGCTGGATATATAGCTCAGTAGTATAAGCACCTGCCTGGCAAGCACAAGGTCCTGAGTTCGATTCTTGGTACCAAAACAAAAAAACCACACAAAAAAACACTAACAAAAACTCCTGGTACCCTACATCCCTCCCCTCAAAAAAAAAAAGATCACACAGAAGAAAAAAAAAAAACCCAGCACATTCAGTGGAGCAGAAAAATATACAAAACAATACTACATGTTGCTTTAAAATGCACAGATACAGTTAGGTATGGTGGCACATGCTAGTATTCCCAGCAGTCAGCTCAGGAGGATGAGGCAGGAAAATCACGCTATACAAATAGTGAATTCAAGGTAAGACTGAAATACTATAGCAAGATCCTGTCTCAAAAAAAGAGAGGCAAAAGCACTGAAAGTTTTTTGTTGTGCTGGGGACGTTCCGAAACTAGTTGAAAGGTAAATAAATACACATGGTACTAAACATTAATGATCTACTACACCAAAAACAAACATAATATTAGGAAAAATTGTTTAATTTTATCTTCTTTATCAGGAAACTCACTTTGTACTAAGCTATATACTGGCCCTTTTTGGCAGGGCCAGGGGAGAGTGACAGGGTGAAGTCATTAAATTGCCCAGGTTGAGCTTGAGCGTGTGGTCCTCTTGGCACACATCCAAGACTGCTGGGATTATAAGCATGTACCAACACACCTGGGCCAGTATGTCTCTAGCTCTCCAAAATACTGACTACTACACAGCAAACACTGTGCAACCATTTGCTTTTGAATGTTTCCATTTTTATTCGTTTGTCATTTTAAAGCTCTGACCATTTTTCAGATATCTATCTTTAGTCAGAGCTTTAAAAATGTCTGTATACTGTTTTTAAAAACTCAGTTAAATAGATTTGATTCCAAATTCTCACTGCTACATTCAAATTTGTAAGCAATACAATGTTGACCAAACTGCTCCTGTATAAATTTTAGGAAGGAAATGTTCAGATATTAAGAATGCTCACATCAGACTATGATGTTACATTACTTCTTGTTTGGTGATAAAATATCAGTGAATAATATAGCTAACTCTGACCCCTAGATAGAATGAATTTCTCCCCCAATAGAAGTTCTAAACTGGACCAGGGGAGGTGATACACATGCACACCTGTAATCCCAGCACTCAGGAGGCTGAGGCAGGAGGATCAACAAGAATTTGAGAGCAATTTGAACTACATAGTGAGATTAAGGTGAGCCTCAAATACTGTGGACCCTCAAGTTACAACCAGTCTCACATGCAAGCAAGCTGGGTTATGACTGGAACTTTAGGTTTAACTTACAATCAGTCTTGAGTTATAGCCCAAATGCCAGCCACTTGTACAGCTGTAAACAAAGACTTGCAATGCTAGAAAAATGTATGTAAGTGTCAGCCTGAGCCCAGATGCATGTGCTTGTGGACATGATTTCAGTCAGTGCCTTATACAACTGCTACAATTACTGCTATCAAAATGTCCCCCAAAAAGCTAGGAAAGAAGCTAAGGAGGAAGGGAAGAGGAAGAAAGAAATCACAATCAAAAAGAACAGCGTTAAAGAAAAGACAGGGGCCAGGGATTTAGCTTGACAGCACAAACACCTGCCCAGCAAGCATGAGGTCATGAGTTTGATTCCCACTACAAGAGATAGGAGAGAGGAGAGAGAGAGAGAGAGAACAGAAACAGACAACCTTAGAACAGTTTTTAGTTCTTAAAAAGGTTGAAATCTAGTGAGCCAGAAGCAGGTTGTTGTGGGTTACAGACTCTCTCAATGGGAGAAAGGACAGGAGAGCCAGTTTCCTGGTGTTCTTATAGGAGACTCTCCTTCCAAACAGTAACCACCTTCCATTTCACCTCCCTTCCTGTAAGCCAAAGATGTCAATTTGAGTGGTGAGTACAGTATGAAATTGTTTCAGGTAAATTAGGCACATTTTATAACTTTGGTGAATATACTAGAAAAATTACTGGTGTTTCTGGTAAATTACACACATTATACAAACCTTTTTTAGTATGAAAAAGTTAGTGGAGAGGTCTCGAACGTACTATGGGTATTTTTCACTATTACTTATGAGGAAAATAGTCTTTACTTACAACTACTTTGAGGTAACAACTAGCCCTTGTTCATAAGTCAAGGGTCCAGCCAGGCATACTGGCACACACCTGCAATCCCAGCACTAGGGAGGCTGAAATAGAAGGATCGTTCCAAGTTCGAGACCAGCCTGGTTACAAAGTGAGCTTAAGACCAGCCTGAACTACAAGGTGAGACCCTGTCTCAAAAAGACCAAAAAAAGAAAAAAGTCAAGGGTCCACTGTACAAGTTGACACCCTGTCTAAAAAAAAAAAAAAAAAAATCTAAGTTAGGAAGTAATAGATTACATGACCTCTGATAATTTTACTTCATAAGATTCTACAATTTTAAGAAAGCATGCCCAACACTTTTCCCAGAGATGTAAACTTTGTATTACAGATTCAAAATATTTTTGATATATGCATAATAAAATGAAATATAATGTATTAAAGTTAAAGACATTAGCAAAATGAACTAAAAAGACTATATGTAGAACAATATGCTGGTTACAATATGTCAAATGCATTATATTCACTATAAATTTTCAAGAGGTAGGCCATGTGTGGTGGTACACCCTATAGTTCGAGCACTCAGGAGACTGAGGCAGGAGGATCTCCATGAGTTGAAGGCCAGCCTGGTCTACACAGTGAGTTCAAGATGAGGATGAACTACAGAGCAAGACCCTGTCTCAAAAAACAAAAATACAAAACTTCCAGGAAGATGGCAGAGAGGTGATGAGCAGCGAAAGAGCCTCTCAGAGCTTTGGTGTTCAACATAGGAGAGGAAAGAGGGTCCCTGGGACCCAGGAAGAATATAAAGAGAACTGAAGCCCACAGAGAGAGTAAAGAGAGAGCCCTCAACGCAGAAGGAGGTTGTGCTTTCTCCCTAAGCCCTGACTCACTGTGTGGGAGGGGTGGCTCAAACCTACAGATACATGGTGACTAATGGCAACTCAGAGGCCACATCAGAGGAACAGAGAAGTGGACACAGCAGACTTCAATGGCTGATGAATTATTTGGGTTTAAATGTCCCCCAGGAGAGACAGCAATTGACCAATAGCCATCTGGGAGAGAGGCCAACTGAGCTCAGAACTCTGAGCAGCTGCTGGGTGCTCTACCAAGCAACTCCTGTCACATTCAGACCTGAGTTCAAGGCAGCAGAAGGCACATGGAATGTTGCAGGCTGAACAAACTGGGTTTCAACCTCGCAGCCAGAAACCAGCCTGAACTTTGGTGGAACTAAAGGTATAGGCTTACTGGGATTCTCCACTACTTCTCCCCTCCACACCTCCCACAGTTTGTCATTTTCCAGGCTGTGACTGATGCTATTGCTATTGCTGATTGTACCACTTTAGCCAAGGTAACATAATTATTCTGAAACTTTCTTTTTTTTCAATCTTTTTTTTTTTAATCGGTACTGGGGATGGAACTCACGACCACAGGCTTACAAGGCAGGCACTTATGCCACTGAGCTAAATCCTCAGCCCAACATAATTATTCTAATCAGTTGTTCTTCCTGTTAATGCCAAGACTGAGATTGCCTGAGGCTAATAAAAAAAAAATACCACAAGCCAGTACCAAAGAACCAGGGCCTGAGCCAAATAGGCAGCAACTTTTCATTCCCAATATACTGAAGAGGTAGGATCTGGCAAGACTTAAAACCCAAAAGCCAGCTTTACCTGGAAGACATCTTTGAGAAGTAGTCATTTCTTAAGCCCTCTAAAGGCTACCAATAAAACTACTTGTCATAAGCAATTTACGAGCGTCAATCTAGGAATTAAATTTAAAAAAAAAAAGGAAAAAGAAAAAGAGAAGGCATTTACACAAGATGCAACCCCAGCCTTCTAGCTCACCAAAGGCAAACCAAGGGGATAATGGGATAGACCAATTCAAAAGCCACACACCTATACTCTCTGAAGCAGTACCAACAGAAGTAACAAAACAGGTAAAAAGGCTCTGGAAAAAAATCAAATCAAAAGTAATTTCTCAAAGTACTAGAGATAGTGACCATAACGAAAGATAGGCTTAAAGATCCGAAAGCAGATAAAGATTAAAAATTAAAGGAGTTTAGAAAAATGATGGAAACCTCTTAACATCCAACATAGAAAAAGAAACAATCCACAAAACAGATTCAGATATCCAAAGAGATTAAAAGTTCCACTGAAAGTATACACAGCAGAATGAGCCAATGTGAGAAAAGGTTATCAGATACAGAATATGGGATTGCAGTTTATGATCCTGAGAAGAAAGATTTCTTAAAAATAGCATGGGACTGTGAAAAATCAATTCAACAGCTGCTAGATGATGAAAAGAGAAATAACAAGATTGATCAGGATTGATAAAAAAAACAGGAGATAGTGCAAGTGACATTTAAAAACACCTCTTCTCAAAATAATATCAGACAGCGCTGGGGATTTAGCTCAGTGGCATAAGCACCTGCCTTGCAAGCTCGCGGTTGTGAGTTCGATCCCTGGAAATGATAAAAAAATAAAAAATAAAAAAAAAATAACATCAGACAACCTCTCAAGCAGGGGAAAAGAAACTGACATATAGATAAGGAAGGCATATATTAATCAAAATTCCAGACATTCAACATAAGAACAGAATATTAAAATGTGTTAAGAGAACAATAACAAATCACCTATGAAGGAAAGCCCATCAGAATCACAACAGACAGAACACACAAGAACAGCTTGGACTGAAGCATTTCAAGTCCTAACAGAAAACTACCTCCAATCCAGATTAAGGCACCCTACAACATTATCTTTCAAAATTCATGGAGACATAAGAAAAAAAGAACACCTGAAAAAATTAGACCACCAAGAGGCAATCTAAAATGTTCTAAAGGACATTTTCAAAGAGTTAACAAGGACTAAACCTCCATGAAACCAAACAGAATAAAGACAAGTAAGTAAACAGAAGGGAAAAAGGGAAATCAAAAACAGAAATAATATGACAAGGATAAGTCAATACATACCAGTTATATAAACATCAACGTTAGTGCTCTCAATTCACCACTCAAAAAACAAACATAAACAAAAACAGACTAGCAAGATGGATCAAGAAGCCAAGATTCAACAACATGCTGCACACAAGAAACACATTTAATTCAAATATAAATTCACAGAGTGAAAGTCAAAGGATGAAAAACAATACTCCATGTAGCAGGAACCTGGAAAAAAAGTAGGGCTAGCTAATCTATTTGCAGACAAAGTAGACTTCAAGCCAAGCCTGACTCAGATAAAGAAAATCACTACATCCTTGTAAAGGGAACAATCCAAGAGGAAGACATAACAATCATAAATACATATCTACCAGTGCACCCAACTATATAAGTAATAACCGACAAATAAAATCAAATAAGCATTAATACAATTGTATAGGAGGACCCTCAATATCCCACTCGCATAAACAGATCAATTAGATAAAAAAAAAATTGACAAACTATAGAACTGAACCAAACTTTCAAATGAATGGACTCTGATATCTTCAGAGTGTTCACACAACATCAGAACACATCCTTCTCAGCTGCACATGGGATGTTCTCCAAAACAGATCACATACTAGCTCAGAAAACATGCTTAAGTTTAAAAAAATGCTTAAGTAAACACAAGAGAACTGAACCCAGGCATATTATCAGACCATAGTACAATGAAATTGGAAATCAATGCCAAATAAACCATAAGAACTTCATAAACAGACGGAAATTAAAATACCCTGCTGAAAAGCCAAGGGAGTCACAGATGAAATTAAACTAGAAATTAGATAGTTTCTACAATTAAGTGATAATGCCAATATATCACACTAGAACTTTATGGGACACAAAGAAAACAGTACCACACAGGAAATTTATAATAGTGAATTCTCCTATCAGAAAAATAGAGCAAGCTGGATATGGTGGTACACACCTGGAATGCCAGAACTCAGACGGCTAAGGCTAGAAGAATAGCTGCAAGTTGAAGGCCAGCCTGAGCTACAAAGTGAGTTCAAAGCTAACTTGAGTTACATAGTGAAACCTGTCTCCAAAAGGCAAAAAAAAAAAGCAAAGCAAAGCAAAAACAAACTGAGCTCAAATAAACAATCTAATAGATTTGGGGGAGGGCTTAGGATTTTATTTTTTGTCTTTTTGAGACAGGGCATTGCTACACAGTTCAGGCAGGCCTTGAGCTCACTTTGTAGCCCGGACTAGTCTTGAACTCACAACAATCCTCCTGCCTCAGCTGATCAAGTGCTGGGATTACAGACATGCACCAGCACATCCAGTTACAACCTAATGTTGAACCTCAAGTTTCTAGAAAAAGAATATGTCAAGCCAAAGCTCACGTGAGGGAGGAAATTATAAAAGTCAGTAGAAATTAATGGAATGTAGACTAAGAAAACAATACAAAGAATCAATGAATTGAAGTGATATCTTCACTCTGAAGATATCAAAGTCCAGTTCTTTCAAAGATTAAATAAAATCAACACACCCTTAGCCAAAATTATCAAAAAAGGAAAGAAAAGACTCAAATCCATGCAATTAGGAATGAAAAGGGTGGAGCCAGGCGTGGTGACTCACGCCTGTAATCCCAGCACTCTGGAAACTGAGACAGGAGGATCTCTTCAAGTTCGATTTCCTTGGGAATAAAAATACTATAAAACCAAACATCAATGCTACAAACTACCATATCTAAAACAAAAACTATATAAGGCATTGGAAAAAACCAGACTTAGCACAAATGTGACGGGAAACAGACAAATTGCAACAGTAATTCTCAAACTAGCTATGTTGTAGAAATATAGGTAAATCTGCTGAATATATCTTTAAACTTGAAATATGTCTGAAATATAATTCATTCTCGACTTCTCCCAAATACAATGAAACACATTTCATATGGAATAAATATAATATAAAATTTACAAAAAACTTTGGAGGAGAAATTTTTTCATAAAAATCTCATGGTCAGAACTAAGAACATAAATCAGTGGTAGAGCTCTTGCTACATAGTTGAGTTCAAAGCCAGCCTAAACTGAACAGCAAGACTATCTCAAAAACAAAAACCAACAGTTACTAATTAATATATTTTATGGTTAGGAAATAAATGGTTATATTGGGGAAAAGAGCATGAACACTAGTGTCTAAAGGCCTTGCCAATATTAATAAAGTGTATGACATATGGAAAAGTAACTTCATTTCTCTGTGCCTTAGTTTTCTAGCTGTAAAATGAAAATAACATGCCAGTGTGGTGATGCATGTCTGTCATCCTAGTTACCTAGGAGGCCCACAGCAGTTGAGGTAGGAGTACAATAAGTTCAAAACCAGCCTGGGCAACTTAGTGAGATCATATAAAAATCAAAACATAAAGAGGAGCCAGGAGTGATGATGCACACCTGTAATCACAGCACTGGGGAGGCTGAGGCAGGAGAACTGCCATTAGTTCAATACCCATCTGTGCTGCATAGTGAATTCGAGGCCAACCAGCCTGAGCTACACTCAAGAGACCCTCTCCCCTCACCAAAAAATTTTCATAAATAAACAAGCAAGCAAGCAAACTGATGAATAAGGTATCTAGGCTACTTTTAAAGCAAAATACATTTTAGTTTACCAAGCACATTTAGTTTACCAATGTCTACTCTTAGGTAATCATGTCATAAAGAACAAAACTTAAGTTTCTGCTGGAAAGAAGCATAAACTGCTTGACCAAAAAAGATGCCAAATTCTCAGAAAAGATGAGTATGCCTTACTTGTTGTCTTAAATCTTAAAGTCTAAAGATCACCAAGCTATTCTACATATTCCACAAACAAAAGACGCAACACCTTCAAGCCAGGTACCTTCCATCTGAGACAGATCAGATAGGAGTCAGAGATACAAGGCAGACAAAGCAAACATTAGGAGGTATAAGGAGACTGGGAAGGGTTATTTGAGATAAGATAGCCACAGAAGGCTTTTGGGAGCAGGAACAAGGTGTCTAGGTATACATTAAAACAAAACATAGTTTTAGTTTATCAATATCTTTGCAGTCTCGCAATAAAAGGGGTGCTCTACTAGAATCCCAGTACTGGGGGATTGAACTCAGGCCTTTTATACTGAACTACATCTCCTGCTTTTCTTTTTTTCCTCTTTTCTTTCCCTCCTTCATTTCCTTCCTTTCTTCCTTTTTGCATTTCCCTCCCTCCCTCCCTGCTTGCTTGCTTGCTTGCTTTCTTTCTTTCTTTCTTTCTTTCTTTCTTTCTTTCTTTCTTTCTTTCTTTCTTTCTTTCTTTCAAGACATTATCTCCCTAAGTTGCCCAGGCAAGGTCTGAACCTAGATTCTCCCTCCCATCTCAGCTGCCTGGAGTACCTGATTTACAGATGTTGTGTTGATGCACAGGGAGAAACCAAAATCAACATGGGGAATGGAGGTACAGAGTACAAGACAGGACCCACAGTTTGCAATACTTTGCAATTTACAGTTTTACTGTGTTTTGGTCATATGTACAGCAAAGCTAGCTTGTGCTATGATTACTATCTGTGTGTAGTTTCTATTTAGGCATTTCCCAAGATAAGGCAGCACAATAAGAGGTGCTAATGCATTAAAAAATTCTTTAAGATATATTAAAGAAGTCAAGCCCAAGATTCTTCATAGCCATCATCCTCAAGGAGTTAAGACTGATCCTCCCCATTCCAAAATCTCCAAACAATGGTCCAATGTGGCAGCTAACTCTTCACCAATACTATCCTGGCCCCCATTTCTTTTTCCATGAACACTGCTCCTCAATGCACACATGTAAATGTATACATTATTGTATCCCCATCCTATTCCCTTACACCAGTGATGGTGACACTTTTAGAGCTTTCAATAATAACAAACAGCTGGCTGCAGCACACATGCTATATAGCTTCACCACCACTGCTTTATACCATCTCCTATGGTAAAACTGTTGTCTACACACTAGATTTTTACATTAGATTAGTTTATTAGTCAGTTGTCTTTATTTTGGTGAATTCTGATCCCAGGGCCTGTGCACACTAAGTAAGCACTCTACGCTAAACTATACCCCCAGCTAGGTATTCCTTTTGAGCATTCATCTCATGTGTATCATACAGCCCCTACAATATCACTCTCTCAGTAAGTTAGTTTTAGATGCCAGGAATTGTTAATTGACAGGCAAAATATATACAAAAGAGAATAAACAATATCTCTGCTTCTGCTGCGTTGCTAATCAATACAAGAGTCAAACATGGAACCCTAACCCTAAGCCTAAGGCACCATGCTGATGGACAGAATGCTAGTAAGATACCCTTGGTTAAAAAAAAAAAAAAAAAAACTAATTTGTTTGTTGAAATCAAAGAGCATTCTGAAAGATCACAATAACTGAGCCAGGTTTTGGTTTGGTTTGGTTTTTGATACCAGGGATGGAACTCACAACCTTGCATTTTCCAGGCAGGTGTTTACGCCCGCTGGGCTAAATCCCCAAAATGAGCCAGGTTTTAAAGGATGGATAGGCAAGTGGAAAAAGGAAGATCTTAGAGTTAATCAGGCAGAGAGAGAGTGATGGAGATTGCAGAAAGTGGACCAAAACAAAAAAGGGGGGGGGCGGTAGATTCTAAAATGCATAATATGCCTGCCCTGGTATCTTGCCTTTGGAGAAAGAAACTACTGTATTGAACTTTTTCAGAATAAAGTGATAAAGTATTAACAATTCAGAAAGATCACAAACTGCAAACAGGCCAGTCAGAAGGCAAGAGGAATTAATGAAGAGGATGCTCCAAGAGGTGGAAGCCTGAACTAAGAACATAGCAAGAAATAACAGATAAACTATACATACAGTATTAAACACAAAAATACCAAACGAAAGAAAACCTCTCTGGTGAATTCAGGGTAAACTTTGTGGGGAAGATATTTGCTCTGAGTCCTAAATAAGGAAATTTTGCCATATAAAAAATGAAAGAAAATGCTACAACAGGATAATGAAAGGGAAAGAGAAGAATCCTGGATGACCTGATTTTTTTCTTTTTTTAATACTGGGGACTGAACTCACGAGCTCCCCCTTTTCAGTCAAGTGCTTGTGTCACTGAGCAAAATCTCCAGCCCTATAACCTGAGATCTTGTTGAAGCAGTAATTCTGTCCTTTCAGAAAGCAGCTGGTTGGCAAATATTTACTGAAAACCTTAATGCCTTGGCTTTTAAATAAAAATTAAAATCTTTCCCAAAATATACTTGTAAATTTTTTCATCTCAGGAAAAATTTTCATTACATGAATAACTGAATAGTCTGCTTTGGTCACAGACTCCAAGTAGAGAACTCTGGAATGCAAGAAAGAATAGAACTGGGTACTGAGACTGCTGAGTGAGAGGTGAAAAACAAGCCTGGGTCAAGGTTTTATAGATTGCCTTTCAGTCCACAGAACAGTTTCCAGTATCATTCCATTTGCAAATGAATAAACCAAGATTTATAGACAATACAATCTTCAATTGTGATGGCATGCCTATTTAATCCTAGCCCTGAGGCTGAGGCAGGAAGATCACCTAAATTCAAGACCAGGCTGGGCTACAAAGCAAGATCTTGTCTCAGAAAAAGAAAATAACGTTCACAGAGTCATAGAACTTAAATGATGAACCCAATACAGTAATCCCTCTTTTATTCGTGGTTTCAGTTACCAGTGGTCAACTGCAGTTTGAAAATATTAAATGGAAAATTTCTGAAATAAACAATGTATTAAGTTTTAAATTGCACACCATTCTGAGTAATGTTATTCAGCTCTGTCCTATCTTAGATCTAAATTATCCATCTGTCCAGTGTCACCAGTACGGAGTACTCTCCCATGAGTCACTTTAGTAGCCAGCTTAGTTAACATACTGTTTATGCCCAAGTAACCCTTCTGTAGTAGACTAAGGTAAAGGGACAGTGCCTTCTTCTTCCCCTTCACTTAATCTCATCTCTTAGGTATTAGATCTTCTCACATCATCACAGGAAGGGTATAGCACAATAAGATACTATAAGGAAAGGCAAACCATATCAAACTATCCGATTTTATCATTATTTTTAATTTCTTACTGTGCCTAATTTAATAAACTATTGCAAGTATCAGAAAAAACAGTATATATAAAGTTTGGAACTTTGAGCAGTTTTAGGCATCTTTAAAGGTCTTGGAATGTATCTCCAATGTGCAAAGAGAGAGGTACTGCTATATGCTTATTTGACTAACAGCCCAAGTAATAATAATCCAAAAAATATACAGGCAGTATTTAGTTATTTCTACCATTAAATATCTGTCAGGCTCACTGGGCATGGTGGTACACACCTGCAATTCCCACACTTGGGAAGCTGAGGCAGGAGGAACCTTGAGTTGAGGCCAGCCTAGGCTACATAAGCGAGTTTAAGGCCAGCCTGTACTACATAGCAAGACCCTGTATCAAATAACAAAAAACAAAACAAAATATTCTATCAGTGTCATAAAATTCCTGGTATTCTCAAAGTACATTTGCCTTGGGATTTTGTTAATGAGGTTTACTTCGGTCTTAAAATTGTGTTACAAATAGAGCCACCAGTTACAAAACATTCAGAATCTTAGTTCCCTAAATATTTTATAACAAAAATTTGAAAAGATATAAATTTTTCAGCAAAATTAATAAAGATTTTTTTTTTTGCTTGTTTTTGACATAGGCTTTTACTCTGCAGTTTAGACTGGCCTGGAACTAAAGCTTGTAGGCATGTGCCACCACAGTTGGCAAAGTACCACTTTCTTGGTAACTATCACTTCTATAGTTTTATCATCTTTACAAACTTAAGGAAACTGCTGAAAATATGCTTAGAATGACTTATGCTTCTCTGTCCACTCATATATTTCTTTATTTTTTCAGTTAGTTTAATTCCAAACATGGAGCTATTTTTAAGTGCTGCAAGAAACTAAAAGACAGTCCCAGTATACCACAAAACGAATCTATTTTATAGTCTTAGTATTCAGGACAACTTTTTAGGAGCGGGAGGAGTGAGTATTGAACCTAAGACCTCTGCACTGAACTAAATTCCTAGCCCTTTCTAATTTTTTTTTCCCATTCTGAGATGGTGTCTCCCTAAATCACTAACTTGCTTAGGCTAAGTTTGAACATAAGATCCTACATCAAGCCTCCCAGGATGCTGGGGAGACAGAAGTATACCACTATCTCCAGCTCCAGGGCATTTTTAACTAACCACTAGATAAAGATGCATTTGTAGGCCAGATGTGGTGGCACACCCCTATAATCCCAGCACACATGAGGCTGAGGCAAGAAGACCGCTGTAAATTCAAGGCCAGCCTGAACAACATAGCGAAATACTGTCTCAAAAAAAGTTTCTAAAAAGCCGGGCGTAGTGGTGCACTCCAATAATCCCAGCACTCCCGGGAGGCTGAAGCAGGCAGATCCTTGCAAATTTGAGACCAGCCTGGGCTACAAAGTGAGCCCAAGGTCAGCCTGCACTGCATAGTGAGTCTTTAAAAAAAAAAAAATTCACAATTAACTTTCTCTACCTACAATATGCCCTGAGCTTCCCACCTTTAGCACTATGTCACATAATTGGTGCTTCTTAAGTAAATGAATCAGCCTTATTCTGCCTTTCAAATGCAAAACCAAGAGCTATTTAACTAACTTGACTAATGTGACAATTTTCCTGCTTCATAAAATTTTACATTTTTTAGCCGGGCGTGGTGGCTCCCTGTAATCCCAGCACTCAGGAGGTTGAGGCAGGAGGATCATTGCAAGTTCGAGACCAGCCTGGGCTAAGAAGTGAGCTCAAGGCCAGCCTGAACTGCATGGCAAGACCCTGTATCAAAAAGACAAAAAAAAATTTTTTTTACATTTATTTTCTCAGTCTGGTGAGCAACACAGCTGGTTCTATCTGGGCTACTAGAAACAATGTGACAAATATTATAACAGATTTTGGTAAAAGTTGTACACAAACTTTCTGTTCTATTATTTGTGTTAAATATTGTAAGAAGATAAAGGTTAAAAAACGAGATATAGTTTTGTAGTCATAGTTTGTCCAAGGCTATTAGCTAAGAAGCAGCAGAGTCATAATTAGGACCTAACTTCTCCCCGTCCAATGTGCTTTCTGTTAGTCTAATGTTAAAGGAACACCTGCTCTTAGTAGTTCAAAAAATGTTTTTGGAAAATTTTCAAGGGAAAAAAATTCATAAAAAAATTATCAAAGTATTCTTTTTAAAGTCTAGGCTTTCTTATCTCCAGGTGTCACCAATACTCATAACATTAAAATATTCACTAAAGTTGGAGCTCTAACTAGACATAAAGTATATATATGGAATTTCTTGACAAGTTTGTTATGCTTGGAGGAAGACAATTCAAGCTGAAAAGCTTCAGTCCAAATCCACAGTTGTTTTCCTTCCCACCTCAATCCCTCTGCAATTAGCTTCATCTTCTCCCATAACACTCCGCATTCCCCCCCCCCCCACCGCACCTCTATCTTTGGCACTGAAATGCTGTTCCCCCCAGACTGCCACTTGGCTCACTTTCATCCTTCCAGCTAGAGTCTGGCCTATCGAAAGTGGCCTCCTCCTACTTCTAAGCATATATTACAATCTATAATTAACCTTTTTTAAAATTTACTTTTACTAGCCAGGCGTGGTGGCTCATGCCTGTAATCCCAGCACTGGGAAGGCTGAGGCAGGAGAATCCTTGTGAGTTCGAGACCAGCCTGGCTATAAAGTGAGCTCAAGGCCAGCCTGAACTGCATAGCAAGACCCTGTCTCAAAAAGACATAAATAAATAAATAAATAAATAAATGTTAAAATTTATTTCTACTAGTTAACTGTCTTCCCCACTGGGATGTTGTGTGAGAGCTCTCTCACCACTATCTACACACCACCTCCTTTTCTATCACTACCAAAACTGCGTTGGAAATACTGTCATTTCTGCAACAGTTCATCATTGTAAACTCATCTAGGGGAAGTACAGCATCTTATTTGCATTTGCTCAGCACTTGATAGAAGTGCCCAGTATCATTGTAAAGGGCCATGGTGGTGGATTAATCCAGCACTTGGGAGGCCTGTAATCCAGCACTTGGGAGGCCAAGACAGGAGGTTCATCACAAGTTTGAGGCCAGCCTGGGCTACATAGTGAGTTCAAGGTCAGGCTGGACTACTTAGTAAGAAACTGTCTCAAACAAAAGAAAACAAAACAAAAAGTTGTTAAAGTGAAAGTATTAAATAAGAAAGATCATTAATAGGAAAGAAGCAAAGAATGATTTCACCTCGACTTATAACTGCAGAGAAATGCAACTTACACACTCAAAAATTGAAGTTGATGCAACGTGCGGAAAAGATTAGCAAGGGCAACTGCACTTAAATAGATGAGGTCCTTCTGGCTCACTAAAAGCAAATCAACTTTTGATTCTGCTCTGAACTGATAGAACTGATTGTCCCCACCCCACCTCAAATTATAACTTTGGGACTCCACAATTTATTTAACACACACTCAACGGCTCATTAAGAGACCGAGCGCCAATATACTACGATTATTTTATACTCCCTGAGGCATGCCAGGTGAGGAGCAGAGGGGTGACTATGTAACCTGATAGAACAAACACCAGAAGTAGAAATAATAGCAAACATTTCCATTTGTAAAAGACTTACAAATGTAAGAAAAAAATCTCTCGGTAATAGTAGAGATTAAACTAGATACATGCATGAATATATAACCATAGGCGAGGATCCACTATGGCACAGAAATGATCGATTATACGACTGCCAGAAGAGGCCACACGGTACCTCTCTTTGCCGACCCTCTTCTACTCAAACACTAATCGCCAACACAAAGCTCACTAGCCTATATCCTGGTAGCACAATCCTCAAATAAATACAAAAGAGGTTAAACAGCATAAAGATACCCCCTACAAATGGGCAAAACACCCAATCGGCTCCTCAGTTCCTAACCAGAAAGCTCTAACCGTCTATCAACGCCACCTGTCATACCTTTCCGGGGCCAGCTGACTCCAAAGGTTAAGTCTGGCCCCCAATCCTCTTCCTAGATTATTTAAAAACAAAACAAAACAAACAACAACAACAACAACAAAAACCCTGCGTTTTGTTCCAGTTCGGAGATCCGTACTCAAAAAAAGCAATCTCCGGCAGAAACAAGCAATCAATCCCTAGGGGAGCCGTGGCCTTAAGCACTAGGCCAGGACATAGGCAACGGCGACAGGGCATTGCCCTTCCAGGGAGCCGCAGGCTCACTCCGGGCTCAGTATGGCCCAGCGCAACCCGCCCCATCAGTGGCCAAAGTCAGGCTGGGGCGGAGGGGGGCTAGCGGTGGAGCTTCGGAGCTGGGCCTTCCCGGCCCGGGGGCGCGGCGAGACACGGGGGTGGTGTCTTTCAGTCCAGGCTCGGCGGCTACAACACATCGGAGGCCTTTTCCCCTGGCCTCCTTACCCTGCCACCCTGCCACCCTGCCACCCTGAGCCAACCAGTCAGCCCCTCACCTGGCAGAAGCTCCGGCAGTAGTTCAAAGATGAGATCTCCGACACCTCCTGCTCCCTCAGCTGTGTCTCTAGCTGCCACAGACACGGTCGCAAGCCCGGGACTCCAGCAGCCGGAGATGCAGGGCGATGACCACGAGCCATGGACTCACTCTCGGCTCCGTCTCCGGTTCCCGCTACCGCCGGAGCCTCAGCCCCAGCCCCGGCAGCGGCGGCGGCGTCTCCCTTTCCGTCCGCCATCTTCCCACGGCCCAGCAGCGCGTAGGCAACCGAGCCACGTGACTCGCCCCCGACCCCGCCCCCGGTCGCCCAAGCGCGGTGACGCTAGTCTTGGCGACACGGGCGCTTGCCTGATCCCGTCACTAGGGCGCTGAGTGCTACTAGTCTCCGCAGCCTCCGCAATAATCGCCCTAGCGACAGTAGCAACAGCTGGTCAGGGGCTCCAGCCCAATTAGGCTCTTCTGGCCCCTTGAAGTCTAGGAGTCACCAAGTCGGAAATGCCAATAAACAATTTAGTTGGGAGGAAAGTGACAACTGAGCTGTAATCTGCAGAACGAGCAAAAGGTAGCCCTGAGAGGAGCCTAAAGAAAAGCATCCCTGCTCGAGGAAAACTAAGAAGCAGAGGTTGTGGGGGCGAAATGAAAACCAGCTCCAAGGGGAGTGGCCTTATGACAGAGAGGGCGTTACAAATCACTGGGGAAAGGATAAACGTCGATAAGTGGCTCTGAGACTTTTTCTTTTAAGAGAAACGAATTATATGTCTACTTTAAAGTACGTTCAAAAATAAAGTTTAGCCGGGCGTGGTAGCTCACGCCTGTAATCCCTGCATTTGGGAAACTGAGGCAGGAGGATCGTTGTGAGTTCGAGGCCAACTGGGCTGCAAAGTGAGTTCAAGACCGGCCTGAACTGCATAGTGAAACCCTATTTCAAAAAGACAATAATAATAATAATAATAAAGCTTAAATGGATTAAGGACACCTCAAAGTATGAGAGGAAAAAAAAGGGTTGCTTGAGTACAGGAAATAGGTGCAAAAGTCATGGAGTTTGTTTAAGAATTAGCAGTACCAGCCAGGTAGGGTGGTGCGCACTCATAATCCCGCACTCTGGAGGCTGAGGCAAGAGGATCCCTGAGAGTTCAAGGCCAGCCTGGGCTGCATAGTGAGTTCAGGGTCAGCCTGGACTACAGAGCAAGACCCTGTCTCAAAAAACGACACAAAACAGTAGTACCAAGATAGGGAGAGAACAAATAAAATTTGCTACCACATCCTGGGTTTAGCTACTTTTTAAATTTTTCTTATTTCAAGAGGGAGCTTTTTTTGAAACAAGGTCTCACTATGTAGCCCAGGCTTGCCTCAGGCTCACAGCAACCAGCTTGCCTCAGGCTCCCTAGAGCTGGGATTACAGCTGTGTGCCACTGCACCCATTTTAGCCTATAATTTCTGACTTACAAATTCAAGAATTTGATTGTGTCTTTTTACCTAGTTTGGTGATTAAGTCACAAGAGTGCAGTTTATTAATTTACCCTGAGAAATACAATGTCATCCTTACAGAAACAAAATTAACAATAGAAGTTTGCTTAGAAAAGACTCAGTAAAGGATCTCTTCAGTGAAATAAATCGGACACACGTGTAAATACTGCATTGTTTCTCTGGTGTGAGAAACCGAAAGTATAAAAAAAAACCAAGATGTATAATAGGTATGTGTTATGGGAAGAGAATGCTCAAATTGGAAGGGGAAAAGAGGAAGGGAAAAAAAGGAAAAGTTAAAAAAAAAAAAAGGAAACAAATCTTTTGTAAATGGGCAGGGAAGGAGGGTTTGAAGGTAGGACAGGAGAATGGGAAAAAAGAATCTAATTGTATCATGTACAAATTCTCTATGAGGAATGTGATATATATAGATATAGATAGATATTACTGATAAAATATGATTGGAAAAAAGTCAGTGTAAAGCAAAAAAAGCATCATCATTCCCACACCCAGGCTTCTTTAATGTTTTCTAGTCTCTTTCTCTTCCTCAAATCTTATCAGGTTAGATTTTAAATACTATTAGGTGGGGGTTTTTGTTTGTTTACGTTAGACAGGGTCTCATGTTGCCCAGGCTGGCCTTGAACTCACAGGCAATCCTTCTGCATCAGCCTCCTAAGTGCTGGGATTACACCCTGTTTAAATCGTATCAATTTGTCCTCAGAAATTTTCTTTTAGCTCTTTTCTCTTCACCATTTCTACTTATTTATACTTTTAGTATGAGAACATATAAATAATACCACATAACTTATTTTTTTGGTACTCGGAATCCAACTCAGGGCCTCACCTCATACCAAGCTACATCCCCAGAACCCCACATAATTTATAAAAGTAGAGTTTGAGAGATGAAAGTAGCTGCTAGGTGATGGAAGAGGATATATACTTCAGAACCTCATTTGTAATATCCTCCATGACTGTTACCTCCTACTCACTGTCATTAGGACCCCAGGAACTTTCTGTTTTTCCTCAGAAGCTTATGGTTCCATTCTGGGAAGTTTCGCTGCTATGTTTTGATGATGGGCCAGGGGCCCACAGTCAGAGAACCCCCTCAAAGGAAATGGAGACCCCCCAAATCTCACAGATGTTTTCAGCCTTTCCCTTCCTGTCAGAGATTTTGCCTGGAGAATGCCTCTTTGCTCTGTGCTCTAGGCTGGGTTTTTTGTTGTTGTTGTTGATGGTGGTGGTGGTGGTGATGGTGTTTTTTGTTTTTGTTTTGTTTTGTTTTGTTTTTTGAGACAGGGTCTCTTATGTAGTTCAGGCTGGTGTTGAACTCACTATGTAGCCCAGGCTTGCCTCAAACTCACAGTGATCCTCTTGCCTCAGCCTCCCAACTGCTGGAATTACAGGCATGCACCACCACACCCAGCCCTCCAGGAGATTTTAACACAATATTTGTTATATTTAGGGGAGGCATGATTCTTTCTTTGTACCAGCGCTCCTAGAAAAATCCTAGTTCTCTCTCTTTTCATTCTAATTCTAGGTTTATCCAATACAATCCTTTACACAATAAAGTACAAACCCAACCTTATCTAAAATGCTACAAAGGGCTATGTGTGATGGTTCAAACCTATAATCAATCCTAACACTCTGCAGCCTCTGAGGTGGGAGGATGTCATGAGTTCCAGGCCAACCTGGCCTACATAGTGAGTTCAAGGCCAATGTGGAATGCATAGTGAGACCATGTCTCAACTACATAAACAGCTACAAAGTTATAAAAATCAAAACAAATTTTTAGTACTTAATGTACAATAAAAAACAAAAAAATGTACACTTGCCAAGCTAACCTTCAAGACTGCAATTAATGGCAGGTGAAACGGGGGCTCCATGATAACCTGCAAAGCTGGTTCTCAATTTGTTTACCAGCTTCAAGAGTAAAGGAGACATGAGGTAGGGGTGTGGGTGAGGAAGTATAAAGAACCATTTATGGCAACTAACACAGGGTGGGGAGTACTCTCGGGGTGTTTAGCAGAAATCAAAGAGCCAGGCCTAATGGGAAAGGTGACTTGGCCCTCCTTGGTCACAAGCAACAGCAAAACTTGACCGGTTAGACTAGCCCCTGGTCATCTGTGGAAAGACTTGGGGACGTTCACCACCTAGGGGCTTGCTTGACCCCATAAAGCCCTGCCACCTAACAAACTCTTGGGAGATGGGGTTGGGTGCTTCCTAGCCAGAAA
The DNA here is from genome assembly GCA_004027455.1 of Hydrochoerus hydrochaeris. Classification (NCBI taxonomy): domain Eukaryota; kingdom Metazoa; phylum Chordata; class Mammalia; order Rodentia; family Hydrochaeridae; genus Hydrochoerus; species Hydrochoerus hydrochaeris. The sequence continues at coordinate 41,954 of PVLA01010229.1, forward strand.
ACTTAACAGCACCTGTATGGTCCCACCTTGAAACCCACAGCACTTCCACAGCCAGAGCCCATCTGCAGAGCCAGTGTCTCCTGCTGCCTGTGAAACCTGCCTGAGTAGGGGGTCCTTTTCTACTGCTCCTCCTTAGACTAGAAATGACAAAACAGCTGAGTGGAACATAAATTCCAGGGGTGAGCTTTGGTTGCCTTATCAGAAGGAATTATTGCAAAGGCTTTCCAGTAGGTATCTTTGCTTCTGATTTATCCCTTCTACTTTCTACATTTAACTCCATTGTTTAAAACAATCCAACAACACACACATGTTACACACATAACCTTTTTTTTGTCACAAGATCTTGCTTTGAGATGTTGCCTAGGGTATCTCAAACTCTTGAATTGGGGTGATCCTCTCACTTCAGCCTCCCGAACACTGGGGTTACAGATGTGCACCTCCACACATCAGCTCCTTTCTCAAAACCAAATCTTTAGCACACATGTAAATTCAACACCTAGCCTTTTCACCTATTGCTAAGCGCACAGAGTTCCTTGTGATCTGTCTGAATACAGTATGTTGCTTCTCTGCCTCCAGAACAGTCTAGAGTTTCCCTGCCTTTATTTCTGTTCAATGTGTCACTTCTTCCTGGAACCTCCTCTTATATGTATTAAATGGAATTGAGGAATAGACAGTATAATCCAGTCCTGGAAGAATGGCCCCTAGTTACACTGATATTTCATTGAGGGGGAGAGGAATAGCAGCAGCAACAACAACAAAAAGAAAAACCATACCACTTGGGAGAAGCAGAGTTCTTTGGGGAGAGAGAGGACTAATGTAAAGCAGAAAAATAATTGAAAATTTAGGAATTTCGAACATTAGCACTGTCTGCAAGTTTACAGGCTAAAGGAGGATTACTAACATAAATGCATGAATATTTATATGTATAATAACCAATACTGGAATGTTCTACAAAGATAAAAAATAAGAGGCTAGAAGACAAAATCAAGGAACTTACTTAAGAACCTAAAAGACTAAAAAAGAGTTGGACAAGTGAGGAATGCTTTACATAGACTGACAAGCAAATACAAAGGCCTGAAGAGAGGAAAAAATTAAAGTTTGGAGTTGGAGAAATGCCAGTGTTGGGAGCGAGGATATAGCTCAGTGGCATAGGACCTGCCTGGCAAGTACAAGGTCATGAGTTTGGCTGACTGAGACAATCCTGCCTCAGCCTCCGGAGTGCTGGGATTACAGGCGTGTGTACCCATGCCCATTTTTTCTTTTTTGTTTACTTCATGGATTAGGAATAGAGTAGATGCTCCCACATATATGTACAAGCTATGTCCTATTCCTTTTGGTCTAAAGAATGATCAGGAAGCCATCCCCATAGAATGAAAAGAAACCATCTGACATTAGAGATTGAATCTTAACCTTTACTGAGTAGCTGGTGACCCTGACCAAGTTTTTAACTTCACTGAATCTCTGGGTTCATCCATTGTAATGGTTTTAATGGGCAAAGGTGTTTTGCTAAATTGGCCCAACTAGTTTATCCACACTGCCCTCTAGAGGAATTTTGTTTCTGGGACAACAGACCAAACCCCAAGAATGTTTTGAGGATCTTTGTGAGCTACCCAGACAACACTGGAGACAGAGGAGGCTCCAGACCATCCTTAGGAGTTGGCTCTGGCACAGCGGTGAGCCATGTCTAAAAAGCTCAGTGGTCCAGGAGAGGGCAGTGCGGCTAGGAAGGTGCCCTGCTTGAAAGTTGGCATTTCCTGCTACTCAGCATGTTGTGGGTTGTTCAGGGCTTGGGAATATTGCTCTGTGTGTGAGACATCTTTGATACCCACAGGTGAGATCAACAATGTTTCTGAGTCACATGTAAAGTGAAGATGATAACAGGTACTCACTTGCAGACTTACAAGGATCAAATGAGAAAGTGAAGTCATGTAAATAGTTATGATAAACGATTCTTCTGTAAGAGCCAACTGCTATTACTGTTGAAAATAAGTCAACCTCTCCACTATGTGATCAGTGTATTCTCTGATAATAGAAAAAGTGAATTAGAACAAGAATATGGTTAAACTATGCACTTTTCTGTAGGCAGTACACTGCTTTTCTCAAAATTTTGTGAGATCTTCCCTGATTCTGTCCATTACGACAGCTTGGCTGTCTGCTACATCTCTCCCATGGTCATTACATCAGAAAACAAAATTTGTTCGTTCCACCACACTTTTCAGAAATCTAAGGAGTAGTGGTATTATAGATAACTAAATTAGGTAGAAATATATTAAGCAGTCAGACAGGGCTGGGCTTTCCAGGGAGTCAGTGCAAAAGATGAGAATCCATCAGGACTGTGGTTGGAGGAGATCTAAGATCAAAGTCACAATGGCTAGTTTTACATACTTCCTTAAGGGACAAATGGAGGCTTGGGATTATTGAGATCACTGTTTTGCAATTCCCCATTGTCTCATTAGTGTGAGCCATCCTCTTCTAAGACTATAAGACTAAGACTGCTAAGAGTAAAACAAAATCTAGACTATAGATTATGGACCAACGTCATTGATGTCACTCCTGTACTCTTGCTACCATTAGATCAATGTTACCTAAATGACTGTACTTGAAATCTTATTATTGGTTGATCATAATTTTGACCACATTATATCTGCCTCATGATTTTGCTCTATAAAATCGTTTGAGGGCTGGGGATTTAGCTCAGTGGCATAAGCACCTGTCTTGCAAGCACGATGTCATGAGTTCGATCACTGGTACCGATTAAAAAAAAAAAGTTTGAGAGCTTGTTGGCAACCCATTCAGGACACCTCCTGTCTCTCAGGAGCTATTCCCATTCCCGTTCCTTTTCTCCAATAAAATTTCCTTTTAACCTCCATTGTTTCTTAAAATTCATTCTTTGACTTCTGGGAACATGAACTTGGCATGTTTGACATCTAACATTTCCCCATATTTGTGATTTTTTTTTTTTGAGACAGGGTCTCGCTATGCGGTTCAGGCTGGCCTTGAGCTCACTTTGTAGCTCAGGCTGGTCTCAAATTCACAATGCTCCTCCTGCCTCAGCCTCCTGAGTGCTGGGATTACAGGCTTGAGCCATCACACCCGGCCTATATTTGTGATTCTTGATAGAACTTCTTTACCTTATTCATGGAGACAATTTAACAATTACTACACAGTGACAAAACATTTTATGTTCAAGTCTACTTCGAAATGTAAAATGAGTTTTAAACCGGGCATGGTGACACACTCTGATAATTCCAGCACTTGGGAGGCTGAGGCAAGCAGATCATTGCAAGTTTGAGACCAGCCTGGGTTACAAAGTGAGCCCAAGTCCAGCCTGAACCACATAGCAAGACCCTGTCTCAAAAAGGCAAAAATAAATAAAATAAAATAAAATAAAATAAGCCTTAATGCATTTGCTCAAATAAAGCACTAGAAATCAAGTCAAATTATGCAACATGACCCTTCTCCAAGAAAAAGGCAGACCCTGTCTCAAAAGAAAAAAAAGCCTTAATTCCTTTCCATGAAAGATAATGTGAAGGATTTACGAACCAGAGCTACATTTCCATCATTCTTAGTGATTGTTGGGGGTCAGCAGGGTGAGCAACAAAGGAAACAGTAACCATTTCGCTGGTGAATGGAAGCATTTCAGTGCCTTAAGTTTAATTTCATCGCTCTTTTTCTTTTCTCTTTCTCCTTTTTTTAAAATAGAAAATTAGACAGGTGTGATGGCACATACCTTTAACCCCAGCACTTGGGAGTCTGAGGCAAAATTGTCACTGAGAGTTCAATGCCAGCCTTATCTACACAGGGAGTTCAAGATCAACCATCTCAAAAAAACAAAACAAATAAATAAACAGAACATAAATATCAGATAAGTCCACCCTCTAATGATGATAGATGAAGATGAAAGCTGAATAGCCAGGCATGGTGGCTCATGCCTGTAATCCCAGCACTCGGGAGCCTGAGGCAAGAGGATTGTTGTGAGTTTGAGACCAGCCTGGGCTACAAAGTGAGCTCAAGGCCAGCCTGAGCTACATAGCGAGACCCTGTCTCAAAAAGACCAAAAAAAAAAAAAAAAAAAAAAGAAGAGAAAAAGAAAGTTGACCATTCCAAAATATCTATGTAGACAAAAATAAGAACATGATCTAAATAATAAAAATGACTATATACGATTGCTGTTCCTTACATAAAGAGTGACCATTGGAACAGGGATTTAGCTCAGCTGCCTAAGTGTCTGCTTGATCAGTGCAAGGTCCTCAATTGGATTCCTGGTACCAAAAAAAAAAAAATGACCATTGTTCTTTATCAAGGACAGTCTTTTTTGCTTGTTTCTTTAAAACAGTTTTGCTGAGCTGGGCGTAGTGGTGCACCCCTGTGACCCCAGTATTGTGGAGGCTGAGGTAGGAGGATCATTGCAAATTCTAGACCAGCCTGGGCTACAAAGTGAGCTCAAAGCCAGCCTGAACCGCATAATGAGATGCTGTCTCAAAAAAGACAAAATAAATAAATATAAGAACAAAAACAGTTTTGCTATGTAATTCAGGCTGGCTTTGAACTCACTGTGTAACCCAGGCTGAATCTGAACTCACAGCAATCCCCTTGCCTCAGCTTCTGGAGTGCTGGATTTACGGGTTTACTTCACTTAAATCCTGATCTCACCCTGGTCTTGGTTTCTCCATCTGAAAATTGAGGTTGATTTGGCTCCCTTTACAGGGCCAAACTGTTGCTTAAACTGAACAGTTTCCATGTCTCTAACAAAATTCATAATTCCTAGTAAATGTTTAACAAATGTTAATGATAATTATTCACCTTCGTCTTCCACCTAAGGCAATGACTACCAGCAATATACAGCCTCTGCTGGTTTTGATCTTGCTAAATGGTGTTAAGAGCACCAGGGAGATAGGTAGAGTCTGTTTACTCCACCCTGGCATTCCTAGAATGTTCTCCAGCTCATCTCCAGCACTAGTTACACAAAGTAAATTTGAATTTCAAATCTGCCTTCCAGTTAGGCATGGTGACACACACCTGTAATCCCATCACTCCAGAGGTTGAGGCAGGAAGATCATAGCGAGTTCAAGACCAGCCTGGGCTTCAAAGCGATCTCAAGATCAGGATGAACTGTATAGTGAGACCCTGTCTCCCTACTCCCCAAAAAAAGACTGGCTTCCAGAAGGAAACCTTCACTGACTTCCTACTCTAGGTCTAATCCTCTTTCTACATTTTTTCTGAATGGAAATAACAAGGTTAGTTTTATAATTCTATAATTTTGTTTTACAGTTCTGGGGACTGAACTCAAGACTTTATGCAAGCTATGCAAGTCATCTACTTATGCCCCCAGCTGAATTTTGTAAATTTTTACATAGTTATTCCATTTGTATCTGCCTGACCACAAATTTTTCAGCTCCCATGAGGGCAAAGCTAATGGCTGACTTTGCTTACTCTATACAACCAGGACCTAAGGGTGAGTGCCTGGGACAGCAGCCACCTGCCTGGCAAGCATGATGTCATGAGTTCCATCCCTGGTACCAAAAAAAAAAAAGAAAGATGCGACTAAACAAAAACAAATGGGTGCTCATTATGTAATCTTCCACATACATTAGTTCTTTTGTTAGAACTTAATTTTTTTGGAAACAGGGTCTCACTATGTAGTTCAGGCTAGCCTCTAACTCATGGTGATCCTCTTGCCTCAGCCTCCTGAGTACTGGGATTATAAACAAGCACCACAGTACCCAACAACAATTTAATTTTTAGGACTGGAGGTATAACTCAGTGATAGAGAGCCTACCTAGCATAAGTGAGGCCCCTTGGTTTGAGCCTCAGCAGCACATAGAGAATTAATTCTATAGTTACTAGGGATCGAACTCAGGACCTTGCACTCGCTAGGCAGGTGCTTATGCTCTAAGCTATATCCCCAGCCTGGAAAATATTTTTTATACTAGTACAGTAGACACTGTGTGTGTGTGTGGGGGTGTGTGTGTGTGGTGTTAGAGATTGATCCCAGAAAGCAAGTATTCTGACCACTAAGCCACATCTCCTCTTACAATAGTTTTAATGGGTATTGGCAGCAGAGAATTGAAGCTTGTGTTCCCTTAGCTCAAATCACTGACCTTTGCTGACAGAGAATGACCACTGATCACAGTGTGTCACCTGAGGTGGATGAGGAGCCACCTAGAACGTTAGTGAAGCACAGTTCAACATGGCTCTGGGAATGGTCAACCTGTAGGCCAGCAAACTAAGGAGGGAATACCCTCCCTGGATATGGGTGGCACCAACCAATAGGCTTACAGCCTGAATAGAATAAAGAGGAAAAAGAAGATGGAAGTGTTCCCATTTTGAAAAGCTCCAATATTTTTGTTTGTTTATGAGATAGGGTCTCACTATATAGCCCAGGCTGGCTTTGAATTCATAAGATTACTCCTGCCTCAGCTTCCCAAATGCTGGGATTACAGGCAGGGCCACCACACTTGACCCATTCAACTATTACTAACAGTTGAGTTATAAAATTCTGGCAGTTGGCATAACAACCACTCCAGAAAACATGTAGGGTTTGATGAGCTCCATATAATCCAATTATCTTATCTTTTGAAGTTTGTGTGTTTTAATAATTACTCTTATGGTAAAATAATCGTGTGCTTTCTATTTTACTTGGAAATAGGAGTTTTATTTGTTCTAAGTAAGCAACCAACTGTGTCACTTGAATAGATTCTATTTACTCTGGTGGTTTAATTTTTCTGGCTAAAATCCAATAAAGATGAGCCTCAAGCTTTTCAGTGCTTTTCCAGGACTAAACTGCTAGCAGTTTATTTTGCTCTTTAGCAGATAAGAGCATTCTCATCAAAGAGTGTTTTATTAATGAATTGGCATGTTTTGTTCTGAAGGCTCCCAAGTGAGGCAGAACTAAAGACAGAAGAAATTACTGTTCTTCCTAATCCACCCACAGTAAACAATTGAATCCAGTCTTCCAAACACGAGGCTATTAATAAGAGGGGGAAGGGTGCTTATTTGTTGAGTGCCAGTAGACAAAAGGGTAACCAAGGCATCAACAGTCTCACTCTTTTGAATGGCCCATCGTTTTCTTGTAAGCCTTCTACCTCCCTCTGGAGTGCTGTTACCAGAGACTCTTCCTGCACGAAGAAGGCAGATTATTCCTGGACTAATGTCTCTGATTTACAGGAATCACCTTAATCCTCAAGTTCCCATCATCAGTTCTTTTTTGCAGGGCTTCTAGTTCTTTGGCACATGAACAGACTAAAGTCTGGACTCCTTTCCTTATCTCTCAGGGAATGGTAACAACCACAGAACTTTTGGAAATCCTTTATGAAGGTTTAACCTCCTATGAACTAGGTTATGAGGAATCCATTCTGAGGCTGGTGCTCATTGGACACAGTGACAGTGCTCAACCCTAGGTTTGGAGGTGCATGGCAGCTTCCGTGTCATCCCCAGTTCCTCTAGATGAGACTGCAAGAGTTATATTATTCCATACATTTCAATAAGTATACTTTACTTGGGAAAGGTAGTGATGGTTTCTTTCTGGCTGGAACTTTATTCCATCTACACAGGGTCTTCTCAATCCAAGGTGACTCTTTGTGAGCATGATGTAGAGCAGGCCTTTTTTTAGGGGGAGTGAGGGAAATCAAGACAGATTTTTACTGTGTAGCCCAGGTTGGCCTCAAATTTACAGCAATCCTCCTGCCTCAGCCTCTCGAGTGCTTGGATTATACGATTGTGCTACTATTCCCGGCTGGGGCTTCTTAAAGATAGCTGAGGAGCCTGAACTTTCCTGAGGCACAAAGGACACTGTTTACCTTGAATTTCCAGCCCAAAGCAATGGAGGTCTAGAGTAAAAATAAAGGAATGTGTGTGTCCAAGGCTCGCTCTTTCTTTCTTTCTTTCTTTCTTTCTTTCTTTCTTTCTTTCTTTCTTTCTTTTTTTGTCTTTTTGAGACAAGGTCTCTCTATGCAGTTTGGGAAGAACTTGAGCTCACTTTGTAGCTCAGGCTGGTCTCAAACTCACAACGATCCTCGTGTCCAAGGCTTTTTCTAGCCTGTTTCAGTGGGCAGAATCCAGGCAAAATGTCACGGGTACTTTCAGATGGAAACTATGCTGAGAGAAGTTTTAATTACTGGGAAGACCCTGAGCTAATGAGGAAAATGGGACTGAGGGCAATGAGAACCCTTTGTGGGGCAAACAATTGGCCTCTTTGACTCTGTCCTTATTAGAAACCTACCCGCCACTGTGAGTTAACTAGGCATACTAAGGAACAGTTTTCAGAGAAGCCTCGGCCACAGTAGTTAAATGGACAAAGGGTTTGAAAAAGAGGAAAAACTAGTAATATGTGTAGCACTATTTTCTTTATTAGTAAAAAGGAAAAAAAACAAGAGAAACACATTTATCTTCCCACTTGGTCCTTTTTTTATTGTTGTTGTTTGCTTTTGGCTTATCTGTTTGTTTGGTCTGAGTCAGTCTGGCTATGTAGTTTAGGATGGCTTCCAACTCATAGCAGTCCTCCTGCCTCAGCCTCCCAAGTGCTGGAATCACAGGCATGCATTACCATACCTGGCTGTCACAGTAGAAAACTGGTCAGTGTTGGCTGGAGATTTAGCTCAGTGGAACAAGCGCCTGCTTGGCAAGCGCGAGGTTGTGAGTTTGATCCCTGGTACCAAAAAAGAAGAGCCTGAGGAGTTAGGAGTGTAGCTCAGAGAAGAGAGAAAGGGAAAAGAGAGCAGAAAGGAGCGAGAAATGAGAGAAGGGTGGAGAGAGAGAGCTCTGACATAAAACAAGGAAAGAAGCTGAATAAACAAGAGTCAAGATTGCAGCTGAGCATGGTGGCACACGCCTGTAATCTCAGCATTTGGGAGGTTGAGGCAGGAGGAATGCCACAACTCAAGGCCAGCCTAGGTTACATGGTGAGTTCAAGGCCAGCCTAAACTACCGAAAACCAAAAGAAAAAAAAAGAGTACACATTGCTCTGAAGAAAAAAGTGATGTCATGTAGACTGATGGTCTTCAGGAAAGCTTCTCTCAAGATCATGGAAAGAAGAAACCATTAATGTGAAGATCTGGGGACACTACAGTACAGAGAGGGAAAGCAGGAGCAAATGTCATGAAGTGGATATGAGCTTGAGTTAATTGAGCAATAGAAAGAAGACGGCTTTGTTTTTCTGTGATACCAGGGATCCAGCCCTTTTATTTTTTGAGACAAGATCCCACTAAATGACCCAGGCTGGTTTCCAACTCCTAATCCTCCTGTCTCAGCCTCCCAAGTAGTTGGATTACAGGTATGTACCACAGCACAGAAACTATTTTGCCTTTTACTTAAGGAGAGTAGTTTAAAATGAGTTTGGAGGGATAGATAGGGAGTCATACTATGTATGTAGTCCAGGCTGGCCTTGAATTTACAGTGATCCACCTGCCTCAGGCTCCTGAGTCCTGGGATTACAGGCATATGACCTGGCACTTTGTCAAGTTTTTGAGGCTATGAATTGGTTATTCAGGCATCTGAGACACCGCGACAGAGCCGAGCCCAACAATGCTTATAGAACAGGAAAAAAAATGGCACCAGAAAAATTGGACTCACCAAGGACAAATACGATTTGATTTTTGTAAATTAATTAATTTACAGAAGTAGCTAATTTTACTACTTCTGTAAGGGATAGATGGAGGCTTGGGATTATGGTATTACCCTTTTGAGACTTCCCATTAACTCTTGGGAAAGGCCATCCTCTCCCACCCACTAAGACTAAACTAAAACTACTAAAATGAAAAGGAACACTCCAGAGTTCACCCTCTTGGGTCATCCCAGGATTATGTGTTGCCTGCAGTGCCATCAGACTTCTGAATCTTCTGCTGACTTAAAATCTTCTGCTAGCCTCTCCTATGATTGTATAAACTCCCTGCATTGTGCATATCCAATAAATAGTGGCTGGCTTGGAGTATCTGGGTCTTTGCCCATCCTGAGGCACTGACCTCCCAGATCCTATCATGCATTACTAAATTTGTCTCTGTTTCTTACTTTAGCCTTTGCCGTACCCCTGATACAGGCAGTTGGGGATCTTGGCCAGGTCCCTGATAAGGGATTAGCTTAATGACATTAATTTTTTTTTGTCTTTTTGAGACAGGGTCTCTCTATGCAGTTCAGGCTGGCCTTGAGCTCACTTTGTAGCCTAGGCTGGTCTCGAACTCTCAATGATCCTCCTGCCTCAGCCTCCCAACTGCTGTGATTACAGGTGTGAGCCACCAAGCCCAGCTATGACATTAATTCTCAATGACATTATTGGATCAGGAAACAGATTTACTCAGGCAAGCTGATATGGTTTCAGGGCTGCAGAAAGAACTCCCTGCCTAGCTTCTAAAGCATACTAGATCTAAAACTATGCTCACCTTGTTGATCCAACTCTAAGAAGAGACTTTTTCAGTACTAAAAGGACACAGCGCAGTTCAGGTGAGCATGAAGCATACAAGAAGCTGGGGGTGCCTAAGAGGGAATAACATCCCTTCATCCTGGATTGTTCAAAAGCAGAGCTTTCTTCCACTCTTGTCTGAGACCCATACATTCTCTCATCTCATTGCATCAATTAACTGGTTTTCTTCTTATGCTATGAATTGTTTCAGGATTTAGGGCTACAGTAGCAAATGAGACAAAGTCCTTACTCTTATGTAGCTTACTCTTATGTAGCAGATAATAAACAAATGACTGTATAATATAATAATAGGTGGAAAATTAAATGGGAAAGAAGATAAAGAGTGAGCTGTCAGGCCTAGTGGCAGACACCTGTAATCGCAGCATTTAGAAAGGTTGAGACAGGAGGATTCACAAGTTCAAGCCTAGCCCAGATAACTTACCAACTTAGTGAGACCATGTCCCAAAGTAAAAAATTAGAAATGGGCTAGGGGTGTAGCTCAGTGCAAAGGACTTGAGCTGCATCCTCAGTATTGGGGAACAAATGGAATAGGAACATAAAATTGTTTGAGGGAAAGCTTTAAGTAAATGATGTTTGAAGCTATGAATGACATGAGGGTGTAACCAAGCAAACACTTGGGAGATCAGTCTGGGCCAAAGGAGCAGTAGGGAATCTTAAACTAGGATTCTCCTTGGTGAGTTCATGGAACCCCAGCACACAGGAGCTCAGTGAATGAGGGGGAGAAGAGTGAGAGATGCAACCACAGATATGAGGCTGAGGGATGGATGCAGATGAAGTAAAGCTTTGAAGGCTACGGTATAAGGCTATTATTTATTCTGAGTGTGATGGGACCTGGCTCAAAAGTTGAAAGGAAGGAGTAATGTGATCTGATTCACATTTTTAAAGAAGCACCCTGGATGCTGGTGGAGAACAAATTGTGGAAGGTGTTGTGGTTTATATCTAAACGTCCTCAAAGCCTCATGGGCTCATAAGGGGAGCTTTTGGGAGGTTCATGGCTATGTGATACTCATCACTGGATTAGTCCACACTGATGGGTTTATAGCTGGGTTTTAAGAAGACTGCAACTTCCAGGACTCACTGAAGTTTCCCGAGATTATTCATCACTAAAAGGCCATAAATTGGCTTAAGTAAAAAAGTAAAGAGCAAAAGTTTAAGGTAAAGACAACTCACGGCTATATTCCTTTGGTTAGATTTATACTCCCTACCAGACCATCTGGCTAAAAGCCCATAAAGTGGCTAATTAAGAAAGTAAACAGGTTGAGGGGATCTAGAGAATGTTTAAATCATCTACTCAAAAACAAAACCTGCTCGTGGCCGTAGAAGCTGGGGCATGTGTATGGCCACTTTTCCCTTTGGTTTTCACTCGCGGATAAAGTGTAAGTATTCTCCATTCTAAACCATAATGCACCTAATTTCTCTAAGTGCACTCCTCTCTGGAGTGCACTACCTCTGTTTAAACTCTGCTCCTGCCTCTTTCTGGGATGTCCTGAAAATTCTTTTTCTGTAAAGGGAGTCAGCTAATCTGTTAACAAAAGGGCAGGTTAAATTACTTGTTTCAGCTTTGGGAATTTCTCAGACCCAGCCGGGCCACAGGTTTGGTCCCCAGCACTCTACACACACACACACACACACACACACACACACGAAACTCAAAGTGGTAAACACCCAGTGAGAAATGAATTCACTTGTCTAGATACACTCCCCCAGAAGAAACCGGACTTCAGAGGCCTTGAAAATGAGCTTTCATCCACACCCTTGCAAGAGTGGTGCCCTAGTGCCGGGTGTGGTGGCTCACGCCTGTAATCCCAGCACTCGGGAGGCTGAGGCAGGAGGATTATTGTGAGTTCGAGACCAACCTGGGTTACAAAGTGAGCTCAAGGCCAGTCTGAACGGCATAGTGAGACCTTGTCTCAAAAAGACACACACACACACACACACACACACACACACACAAAGAGTGGTGCCCAAGCACAAAGACAGGCGAACAAGTATGGAGAAGGTGTGTGCTGTATTCCTAACTCAAGGAAGTCCATATCTTGAAGGGTCTGACCACTGTCACCCTGCCAGAGACCCTGCTAAATGCCTCTCCCAGCACAGCCACAACTGGGACTCATACCAGGATCAGCCCTGCTGTTGATAGAAGCTACCTCTCCCTGTGCTTTTCCAAGCCTCACCCTTGGGCAACCACGACCACTTCTGCTTTCAAGTCTTGTTCTTGGCAGGCAGCCGCAGCCCCTTCTCTTTGAGTTCCCTACTCTCCATGACCCTACAAAAGACCCCATCACCTGTAGGGGAGTATGATCTAGTCTCCAGTTGAGCTTGAACATCCCTTTATTTTTCTCTTTCCTAACACTTTTTGTTTGTTTCAGACAAGGTCTTACAATGTACCCCAAACTGATCTTGAACCTGTGAGTTCAAGATTCTCCTTGAAAGTGCAGTGATCTTCCTGCCTCACTCTCCCAAGTGCTGGGATTACTGGCATGTGTCACCATGCCTGGCTGTTTTTATATTTTAAACTAGAGTATTCATTTTAGGACAAACTTTTAACATTCTAGTCTACTTCTTCCATTCCATTTAATAACTTAGATTTAGGGATACCAGTAACCTATGCCTTTAAGTCTAGTAGTTGCTTTCTGATTCTTTTACTATCTTTGTGATTTTAAAAATCTGCCCTCCTCAGTCAGGGGTGGTGGCACATGCCTGTAATCCCATCACTTGGCGCAGGTACAGGAGGATTCTCATGAGTTTAAGGCCAGCCTGGAATACATAGTGAGTTCAAAGTTAGCCTGAAGTACATAGTGAGTCCCAGTCTTGAAAAACAAAAAGCAAAGCAAAACGAAACCCCCAAAAACAAAATTTTGAAAAAATCTGCTTGTTTGGCTGTCAAGCCTAACCTGAAAAAGACCTTCCCAACAAACATGTTGTTCTCTACAAACAGGAATCCACTAAAAGGACCACACTGCCCTCAGCAAACAGAACTGATAACCACAAAGAAATTTAGGACTGGACATACAATCTCCCAGGTGCTAGAATGTCCAGCAGCGTCCACACACCTGTGCTGACCATCCTTGAAACTTTGACCCACACATTTCATCCAGATTCCTTGAGATGATAAAATCCTAAACCCTATATAACAATCCCTCCCCCAGACCACCTGCTGATATCACTCGGATTTCAGCTTGCCTGTACATAAACAGAATTAAATCCAGCTTCTTTCCTATGCGAGCCTGTCTCTGGATGTCTTTTCATGCACTCTCTTTAATACCTGTGATTATTTCAAGGCTTCTTTCCATACAAATAATTTAATTTCCAACTGGGGATGGAGCTCAGCGGCACAGCACCTACCTGGCAGGTGTGAGGTCTTGAGTTCCATTCCTGGTACGAAAGAAAGAAAGAAAGAAAGAAAGAAAGAAAGAAAGAAAGAAAGAAAGAAAGAAAGAGAGAGAGAAAGAAAGAAAAAAAGAAAGAAGGAAGGAAGGAAATAAATAAATAAATAAATAAATAAATCAGGGAATTTCCAGCCATGTCTTCTCTTTGTCTTTTGTGTATGTATTAGTGTTGTTAAAGATGGTCTTTGCTTTACTTTTCCTATTCATCAGTTTTAGTTGTTTCATTATCTATTGTTTATTTTTATTTTTTTGTGGTGCTGATGATCAAACAGGACCTTGTGCATGCTAGGTAGTCTACCACTGAGATACATCTCAGCCCAGTTATCTCATTTTTTTAGTCCTTTTTTTTAAAATTGGTACCGGGGATCAAACTTGTGACTGCGCTTGCAAGGCAGGCGCTTATGCCGCTGAGCTAAATCCCCAGCCCCTTGAGTCCTTTTTTTAGTTAAATTAATTTCTTTACTAGATTGTTCTGAAGTTAAAGGTACTTGAAAGAATTTCTTTCTTTCTTTCTTTCTTTCTTTCTTTCTTTCTTTCTTTCTTTCTTTTCTTTTCTTTTCTTTTTTTTTTTAAAGCCATGGTCTCACTTTGTAGTACAGGCTGGACTTGAGTTCATTATGTAGCCCTGGCTGGTCTCAGACTCTCAGCCTCAGCCTCCCCCAGCTGAGATTACAAACCTGATCCACCACAGCTGGCTGGAATAAATTTTTTGTTTACTTTTTTTTTTCTATTGAACTGAAATTTTGAGGCTGTTACTTTATGCTGCATGCAGTTTTTCTATGATTGATAAACTTGTCCAAAGAATAGGAGGGGGCAGAGCTCAGGAGAAGTGACTTGTGGCTTTGTCATGATACTTAATTTCTGCAATCATCACTGAGGTTTTGTTAAGTGTCTGCTCCAGAGTCTGCTCCAACAGTGGTGGATGTATCCTATCCCCAAAGGAAAAAAGCAGCTTTAATCCTTGGAATCTCCTCCAATTCAATAAGCTTTTCTGGAACCTTCACTGCCATTTTCAAGTTAGCTTATGGCTTGTGCAAATAGGAAGGGGTCCAAGAGATGGCAGGAGGAGAGAGTCTGGGGTGGGGAAGGCAAAGCAAAAAGGATTAAGATGTGTTATGTACAGGTAGCAACTCCTTGTGATGAAGGTAATCATTTTATACTGCAAACAAGGAAACATGTACCAAGTCAGGAAAGTAGGTCATAGCAGTGCGGCTGGACAATTAGGCAAGATCTGTCAGTCATGGAGATGTATTAATGTGGGGCAGAGCAGATGCTCCAGAGCCCTAAGCCTGATACCAGAGAATCCTGTCTTCATTTCTGCTGGCAGATCTTCACCAGAGCAAGCCAAGCACTGCACCTGATACCAATCTCTCGGCATGAACTCAGACAGGTATTTTTTTGTTTTTGTAATCCATTTTATGAGGAAAAAAAAGAAAGCAAAAAATTTTCAAAGCACATCAATTGGGGCAACAATGGTACATACATTGCACATGTCGTCCTCAAATCATTCATCCAGAGCACAAGACATCTGCACTGAATTGTCCAAATAATACCAGTACAAATCTTTCCCTTCAGTGAACTAAAAGAAATCAGTAGTATAATTATCTTAACTATCTTTTTTATATACACATACATAAATATATACACATACATGTTTCTTTCAGCTTCTCATACTAATGAGACAATATGATGTTGATGCATGTGTGTCTTATTTATTTCACTTAAGAGTATGATCTCAAGTGCATTCATTTACTTATAAAATTCTCCAGTTTACCCTCCTTTATGGCTGAGTAGTACACCATTGTATAGAAATATCACATCTTTGTTATCCATTGCTCAGTCGATGAGCATTTAGATTGTTTCCAGGATCTGGCTATTACAAATTGTGGTGCTATAATGTGGGTGCATATATATCACTGTGGTATGATGTTTTTAATTCTTTTGAGAAGATACCAGAAGGGGAATAGATGTGTTGAATGGGACCTCTAGTCCTAGTTTTGTGAGAAGTCTCCACACTGATTTCTACAGTGATTGCACCAGTGTATACTCCCTGGAGATGGAATTTCTGCATTGCTTTAATTTGCAAATGACCAGTGCTGTTGAACATTTTTTCATAGATTTATTTGCCATTTCTACTTCTTCATCTGAGAAGTATCTGTTTATTTCAGATGCCCATTTTTTATTGGGTCTTTAAATTTGGTGGGGGTTTGGTTTTTTTAAACTTCTTTATATATTCTTGATATTAGTCTTTTATATAAGGAACAGTTGGCAGAAAATATTTCCCACACCGTGAGCTGTCTCTTCACTCCACTGATGGTTTCTTTTGCTGTCCAAAAGCTTTTCAGTAGGATGAGATCTCAGTTGTTGATTCTTTGTAATAGTTCCTGTGAAAATCAGGGTTTTGTTCATAAAATCTTTGCCTACACCAATGTCTTCAAGAGTTTTACCTTCTCCATCTTCCAGCAGATTTAATGTTTAATCTTTGATCCATTCTGATTTTAGCTTAATGCATGGTGAAAGATATGGGTCCAGTTTTAATCTTTTGCAGTTTTTCCAGCACCATTTAATTAAAAAATTTTTTTTGTCTTTTTGAGACAGGGTCTCACTATTCAGTTCATGCTGGCCTTGAGCTCACTTTGTAGCCCAGGCTGGTCTCGAACTGACAATGATCCTTCTGCCTCAGCCTCCTGAGTGCTGGGATTACAGGCGTGAGCCACCACGCCCGGTTTGGCTGTTAGTTTGTCATAGATGGTTTTTATCAGGTTGAGACAAAGACCTTCTATTCCAATTTTCTGTAAGGTTTATTTTTTATTTTTATTTTTGGTACCAAAGGTTGAACTCACGACCTCACGCTTGCTGAGCAGGCACTTATGCCGCTGAGCTAAATCCCAGGCCCATTTTGTAGGGTTATCATGAATAGATGCTAGACTCTGTCAAAAGATTTTTCTGCATCTATTGAGATGGTCATATGATTTTTGTCCTTGGCTCTGTTAATAGGGTGAATTACATTTATGGATTTACATATGTTGAACCATCCCTGCATCCTTGGGATGACTCCCAGTTTACCATGTTGTGCAATATTTTTGATGATTTGCTGTAGTATGTTTGTCAGTATTTTATTGAGGATTTTTGCATCAATGTTCATTAGGGAGATTGGCCTGTAATTCTCTGTCTTAGTTGGGTCCTTCTCTGGTTTTGGAATCAGAGTAATGCTTGTTTCTAGGAATGAATTTGGGAGTATTTCTTCCCTTTCAATTTCATTAAAGAGTTTGAGAAGTAGAGGTGGTAGGTCTTCTCCGAATTTCTTTTAGAATTCAGCAGTGAATCTGTTAAGGCCTGGAGTTTTCATTGTTGATAGATTTTTAATTACCTCTTCAATTTTATTTATTGATATTGGGATATTTAGGATTTTAGTATCTTCTTGATTCAGCTTTGGTAATTCATACGTATCTAGAAATCTGTCCATTTCTTCTGCATTTTCTATCTTGTTAGAATACAAGTTTTCAAAATAGGTGTAGAGGACATCTGGATTTCTGCAGGGTTTGTTGTGATTTCACCCTTGTCATTTCTAATTACATGGATTTGAGTCTTTTCTTTCCTTTTTAAAATGAGATTGGCTAAGGGTTTGTCAATTTTATTTAATCTTTCAAAGAATAAACTCTTCAATTCATTCTTTGTATTATTTCTTTAGACTCTAGTATGTTAATTTCTGCTCTGATCTTTATAATTTCCTCCTTTGTACAAGCTTTTGGCTTAGCCTGCTTTATTTTCTCTAGAAGTTTGAGGTTCACCGTTAAATTGTTTTTATGTGCTTGCTCCATTTTCCTGATATGGGTATTTACTGCTATCAATTTCCCTCTTAAGACTGCTTTCACTGTGTCCCACAAATTCTGGTATGTTGTATTGTTGTAATCATTCAGCTGTAAAAACTGTCTAATTTCCTCTTAAATTTCATCTGTGACCCATGGGTTGTTCAGTAAGGTACTATTTAATTTCTATGTGTTTATGAAGTTCTTGTGGTTTGCTTTGGCATGGCTTTCCAATTTCATTGCACTGTGGTCTGATAATGTGCATGGAATAATTTGAATTCCTTTGCATTTACTTAAGCCTGTTCTATGAGCCAGTATATGGTCTCTTTTGGAGAACGTCCCATGTGCCACTGAGAAGAATATGTATTCTGATGTTGTGGGATGGAACATTCTAGACATCTACTAATTTAGGGCAGGTTTTTGATGAGTTGATTTAGATTTTACATCAGAGGGGAGATAAAAGATGGCAGCTTTTAAGCTCATGGCTGATGTAAGGCTTTTTTACAGCTCATGTTTACTCTGCAGAGCTCTTTTTATTCATCTTTTGCCTTCAACATTAAAAGTTCACTTTCACTGATCCACCCAATTGTTTGAACAGGACAGTAAGAGCCAAGAAAGGACCAGCTGGTTATTGCTACACCCAATAACACTAATACAAATAAAAATTTGAAAGAAAAAAGTTTATGCTCTACTTCCCATTTCACCCTCCTCTCCCCAGTAATCATTTTTATTTTTCCAAAGAGAAGAGAGGAAGATAAGGACACTGCTAAATTTTCTACTTTCTTATATCAAATATGCATATGAAATTGTCAGTTCTCAGGATTTTGTAGATCTAACTGAGATTTGATAGAACATGAAAGGAGGGGAAGGTTTGGCATGTATGAACCCCAAAATTTCAATCCTTTGTTAACTGGTAACATTTAAGATACTGAGCTGCTGGCCCCTTTAAACTTCTTAGACACTGGTGGAAACAGTCTATGAGGCAGTTTTATTCTGTCTTCCTTTTTTTAATATCAGTGAAGTAGAACAAAATGTACTAGTGCAAGTAAGTTCCTCAAAATAACGCTGAATGCAAAAGTTTCAGAGCAGGCCGGCTGTGGTGGTGCATCTCTGTAATCCCAGCACTCTGGAGGCTGAGGCAGGCAGATAGCCACAAGTTCAAGGCCAGCCTAGGCTACATACTGAGTTCAAGGCTAGCCTGGACAACAAAGCAAGACTCTGTCTCAAAAAAAATTTCAGAGCATGTACAGTAACATTCCACTAATAGGAATTAAAAATATCTGAAATGCTACATATTGTTGCATATAACATAGCACATATTGGTACTAAGTATATGGAAACTTCCACAGGCACAATAAACACTAAATTCAGAAAACCATCACTAGGGAAGTAAGAAGGTAAAGGGTACATACAGGGCTTCAACTGTATTGATAATGTTTACTTCCTAAGCAGAACTAATTTTAAAGACAGTGAAAAAGTAGACATTGGACAAATAGGAACCAAAAGTTAATATTAAGGACTTAACTACCAAAAAGTATATTAAGCAACAAGTTGAGGGAAGCTTAATGACAAAGGAAAAATAACTCCTCAGTAAGATGCAGGGCTCCACAGTCCATGTGGACCTTCCAGATGAGTTCCTGAATTTATGAGCAGAGAACACATCTAATAGAACTACAAGAAAAACCATTTTCATAATAGGAGATTTCTAACATTTCTCCCAAAAACTCAAAAAAGAGACAAATGACAATAGAAAGAGATCTGGGTAAAGACAAACAGCTGCATGGATGTGTGTAGAAACTCAAACCACCACATACACAAGAATATATTTTCCAAGCACTCATGGAACATGTACAAAGACTGACCAAGTACTCAGTTACAAAATTAGGATTCCATTTACTCCACCTTCTTAATCTGGAAGCCTGATAAAGGTTTTTCTGTTCTGCACCTAAAGGTAGTTACAATCATCATCCACCTATGGGAAGTGTGCCAACTTACCTCAGATGCCTAAACAGAACCAGTTTTCACCCTCATGGGGGTAGCAGGTTGACAAGCAGGATTTTTCTTCTCTCCAGTACTGGGGATGCAACCCAGAACTTTGGCATTGAGCCCAGCCCAAGCCTATTTTATTTTTTATTTCAAGATAGGGACTTGCAGAACTGGAAAGTTATCTCAGTGGCATAAGTGCTTGCCTGGCAAGCATGAGGTCGTGAGTTCAATCCCATGCATTGCAAAAAAAAAAAAAAAAGATAGGGACTTGCTAAATTTCTCAGGTTGGACTCAAGTTTGTAATCCTCCGGTATGATAATTTTTAATTATCATCTTCATTATTTTCTGTTTATAAAAATTATGCATCCTCATTCTAAAAAATCAAATCATATGGAAGAGTATAAAATAAAAAAGTGAAGTTTTCTTACAACATAACCCTAAAAAATACAACTTTTGTTGGGCCTGGTGGAATACACCTGTAATCCCAGCACTTGGGAGACTAAGGCAAGAGGATTGCCACAAGTGTGAGGCCAGCCTGGGTTACATAGTGAGTTCAAGCTCAGCCTAGACCACATAGCAAGACCCTGTCTCAAAAAAAATAAAATAAAATAAAATAAACCAGGCTTGTAATCCCAGCACTCAGGAGGCTGTAATCCCAGCACTCAGGAGGCTGAGGCAGGAGGATGGCTTTGAGTTCAAGGTCAGTCTGGGCTACAAAATGAGTTCAAAGTCAGCCTGAACTGCATAGTGAAACCCTGTCTCAAAAAGACTAAAGAAAAACAAACAAACAAAAAATTTTAAAAATTTCTAAAAAACAATAATGTAGCTTTTAACAGTCTCCAGATCTCTTTATATATTTTCATTTTCTTGTCAATGCTTGGTCTTTCAATAATAATCACTAGAAATACATGAATATATGTTTTCAAGAAGAAAAAAGTGCTTTGATAAGGCATATTTTACATACCATGAAATTCACTCATTTTAGGTGTACAATCCTATGGTTTTTAGTGATTTTTTTTTGTCTTTTTGAGACAGGGCCTCACTATGCAATTCAGACTGGCTTTGAACCCACTTTGTAACTCAGGCTGGTCTTGAACTCACAGTGATCTTCCCGTCTCAACCTCCCAAGTGCTGGGATTAGAGGCATGCTCCACCACACCTGGCTTGGGTTTTAGTGATTTTATAGAGTTGTGCAACCATCTCTGGATGCATACAAATGGATTGTTATGCCTTTATTATCTATTTAACCTACTCTCCTAATTCTGACACACTGATGCCTCCTCTGTCATGATAAACATGGAGAGAAGCAACTTTTTTTTTTGAGAAGTACTGGGGAGTACTCAAGAAGCACTAGGCTCCATCCCTTGGCCTTCTTTTTTTATTTTGAAACTTTTTTTTTTCCAGTACCAGGGATCAAACTCATGACTGCGTGCTTGCAAGGACAAGCTAAATCCCTAGTCCTTTATTTTGAAACTTTTGACAACCCCTGGGAAGCAGTACTCCTGCCAGTAAAGCTACTTGCCTACCATATTTGAGTTGGGTTTTTCCATTTCTTTATATCAGTGATATTTTCTATTGCAATTTAATTTAAACATTTTTTGAGATTGGTTCTCACTATGTACTTCAGGCTGGTCTTGAACTCACTATGTAGCTTAGGCTGGCCTCAAACTTGCAGCAATCCTCCTGTCTCAGCCTCTGAGACACTGTGATTCAAAAGTAGTATATTACTATGTCTGGTTAATTTAATTAAATTTTTTAGAACACTGCAATGTTAATATAAAGATTAAAGAGGGGTTTTTTCATGAAAACTAAGTTGAATGCTTTGGAAAAACTTGGTATTTTTTTAAAAATTTTATTTAAAGAGAAAAAAAGCAAAACAAATAAGGAAGAAACAATACAGAATTTCAAAGAAAAAAATAAACAGTAAGAAATCACTAGTTGATAAATCACACACCGTCCTCTAGATATAGTTGTTCAAGTTACAAAATTAAAGCATACAAGGTGGACATTCAAACAGTGAGACTGCAAACAGTTCTGTTCAATGATCCAACAAAAACTTAGCAACATGGTTATCAACCCTACACACTTAAACATACATGCAGTTATATCCTTTAGAGTGCTTTCTTTTCCTCCTTTTGTTTTCAAGTCCATTATCTGTTTAGTTATATCGTGTTTCAGCTTCCTCAGTACCTTACTGATCTGTTTTGTTATTTACTTTTTATTATTTATTTAAATTTTTTATTATTTTGAAGGTAGCAAAATACAACAGAACAAGACGGAACAAAGCCAACTGAGAGAGTGCAGTGAAACTGGTACAGAAACCCTCAACAGGTTACTGGCATAACAATAATAGGTACCATAGTATATCCCATTATCTTCACAACAGTTGCTCTTTCAATTAGGTATAGCCAAATCAAAGGAAATACAGGACATTCTA
The DNA here is from genome assembly GCA_004027455.1 of Hydrochoerus hydrochaeris. Lineage (NCBI taxonomy): Eukaryota > Metazoa > Chordata > Mammalia > Rodentia > Hydrochaeridae > Hydrochoerus > Hydrochoerus hydrochaeris. The sequence continues at coordinate 63,989 of PVLA01010229.1, forward strand.
GAACTTATCAAAACAGAACACTGAATAGAGCAATGCCATTAATCAGAACAAAGCAAAACAGTGATAACAATATTTGCCTTCAAAGACATGGTAGAAGGAAATCTCCCCTATTTACTACATTGCGTATGGGCAACCTCTCAAGAGATGTCTAGATCTCTGGCTCTCACTTGCTAAGGATGGGGGGGGGTGGTGATTTTCAGCCCGTGTGCCAGTAGGCTCATGGGAGCCCCTGCGTGATTCTTCTCCTGCCTCATGCCAGGGGCGCTTACCAAGAGGGCGAGCAAATTGCCTTTCTGTGCTGCACCTTGAGTCCCTCCACGGTGGGAGCTCTGGGGCTGCTGGTTCTCCTCCCAGCTCAGGCCAGGGGCCCCTACTGAGAGGGCAGGCAAATTGCCTTTGTATTCAAAACTTGTTAAAGGCAAGTTTCTGAAAAAAATTGTTACATTGAGTCTAGATGAGAAATCAGTGAGTGGAAACACTATGACCATTTGGAAGATTCAAATTCAAATTCAACTTCAAAGAAATCTTTACGAAATCGTGGGTGATTTATTAAAGGCAAGACACAAATTATTTCAAGAAATGCTTCAATTGGAGGCACCATGGTCATAGAAAAAGCCTAATGCTGCCTCAAAAGATTGGTGTAAGACATTTAATGTCTTCAGTTAAGAATATTTTTATAATATATGCACAATAAGCTTATTTTCTTAAAACAAAATGATACTGCATAATAGTTTACTTGCACTTTGACTTTTCAGCAACCAACTAAGTACTAGTCCTGACAGAATCTGCTTTAAGAGCTTCATTCATGTGGACATGCAACCAGTTTCTCCTTTACAATACATTGTGGACAGTCTTTCATGTGAGTGTACTTGTTTACCTCATACTTTATAAACAATAAAAGCCAGCCTTGTACTATTCCACTGTGTAGTGGATATGCCCTAATTTACTTTTTTCTCCTTAATGTACTAAACATATTCCTTATATTATTTTTTATTTTTTTCTGAAGAAAAAAAGGAAAAAAAAAGATCAGAGGACTGAGATGATGAAAGTAGAACGATGAAGGAACATAACACGGATTAAAGATGGGATGAAGGAAAAGGGTGAGGGTTTGATGAGCACATGTTGCAATAATCCAGCTCTGATCTCAGGCCAGGCAGTGGGCATAGATTTATTTCCTTATCACTCTTCCCCAGCCAACAGATATCTCATCCGCGGTTGGTCCTCCTCCGGAATTTTATCTTTGCTTGTTAAAATCCTATCTTTCCTTTAAGATCCAGAACAAATACCATCCCTGGCCTTGACTAACCTGGCTGGAAATCATGTCTCCCTTTTCATTTCTAACACAGGGCAGAGTTTTTCTTCCTCTTTTCCTCTCACACAGCACTATTCTTTCAAAGGCAGCACAGTGCAGTGGTGAAAAGCGACGACTCTGGACTCACCAATTTGCTATTTCTGTGACCTTGGCACCTGTCTCAGTGCCTCAGTGGTCCTTACCTGTGAAATGGTGAGAAGTAGCCTTGTTATGAGGAGTAAATCAGCGAAAGGATGTAAAGCTCTTAGGATAGTGCCTGGTGTACAGTAAATGTTGAACAAACCCGAGCAATCATTTCTTGTTTCTTGTTTCTTTTTCTTTTTCT
>PVLA01010230.1:0-25640 GCA_004027455.1 Hydrochoerus hydrochaeris
TTCCTTCCTTCCTTCCTCCCTTCCTTCCTTCCTTCCTTCCTTCCTTCCTTCCTTCCTTCCTTCCTTTTCTTTTCCGGCGCTGGGATTGAACCCAGGGCCTTGTGCACACACGGCTAGAACTTCAGCACCGAGCCACATCCCGGTATGGTTTTACTGTTATGTGCCCACGTGTGGGGTTTGTGTTTCTGTTTTTATCCTCCAGAAAATATTGGGGAGATTTCTAGCCATTACTTTTTTTGAAACGTTTTTTTCCTGATTCATTTTCTACAGTTATCAAGGAAATTAAGTTCGTGCCCAAAGAGCTAAATTGGAAAACTTTACCCCCAGAAATTTTCACTTGGCAGCAAAATCCAAACAGTGAAGGAAAAATAATACCCGAACTCTTTCTGAAACCAGAGGTGGAGGAAGCACTTCCTGCTTATTTCAGGAGATCAGCACAAGCCCGATGCCAAAACCTGACAGAAAAAAGGAAACTACAGCCCAGAACACAGATGCGGTGAGTGCCCGCCCGGCAAGCGCGAGGTTGTGAGTTTGATCCCCGATACTGAAACAAAGAAAAGAAGGAAGAACACAGAAGCAGCCGGATATGGTGGTATATGCCTAAAATCCCAGCACTTGGGAGGCTGAGGCAGGAGCATCACTGTGAGTTCAAGGTCAGCCTGGGCTACACAGTGAGCTCAAGGCCAGCCTGAGCTGTGTAGAGAGAGCACTTGAAAACAAAGCAAAATAAAAATAAACAAAAAGAGCATTAATGCAAACATTCCTAGCAGCACATTAGCAAATGTAACCCAGCAGTATGTTACAACGGTAACGCCTCGTGGTCAAGGGAGATTTAGCTCTGAAAGGTGACGTTGGTTTCACGTTAAAACTTCAATCCATGCAATGTATTGATTCACAACATAACAGAAAAATCCTATGATCGTCTGAAAAGATATTTTTTAAAATAAAAGTTAACTCATTCACGATATATAACTAAAAGAGACCTTTCTCAACTGACCAAAGACATTACAAAAACCCCACAACTAGTCCCGTGTGGCAGGACACACCTGTAACCCCAGCACAGGAGAGGCTGAGGCAAGAGGACTGTCACAAATTGGAGGCCAGCCTGGGCTACATAGCGGGACCCTGTCTCAAACAAAACAATACGAAACACGCCACAGATGACATATACTTAATAGTGAAATAGTAAACACTTCCTCATGAGGCCAGAACAACACTAAGGATCAGTCTCCGTATGTCAAACCAAAAGTCCCACAGTGCAGTAAAAAGGGAAAAGAAAAAGGAGGAGGAGGAGAAAGAGGAGGTGGAGGAGAAGGAGGAGACCAGAAACTAATAAACTGTCTCTAAGTGGGTCTCAGTCAGACATGACGGCTCCCACCTGTAAGACCAGCCATGCAGGAGGAGGCTGAGGCAGGAGGATCCAGAGTTCAAAGCCAGCCTAGGCAAATTAGGAAGACACTGTCTCCAAAACTGCCAGGTAGACAGCTAGGGAGCATGTGTCCGGTCACAGAGGACATCAGTTCATGTTGAAAATTCTATAGAAGCTGCAAAGCAACCACAACAACCTAACAAATGAATTTAGCAAGGTTGTAAGATACGGGATGCATAGAACTGATCATTGTGTGTCTCGTACTATACAACCCTATTAGCAAGCAAAACATTTTAAATTTCCGTCTGTAAGTCTAAGGGCTCAGCAATAAAAATAACAAAAGAAAGAAATGAAAGGAATCTAAGTTAAAGGAGCAGAAGTCATCTGAACATATTCCAAAGACACGGTCTCCTGGGGAGAAGGGGCCCTAAGGATACCTCAAGGTGAGAGTGCTGACCATGATCCCAGAGTCCCTGGGCAGAGGTTCGTGAGCTGCTTCTAACATTTACAAGGAAATGCAAAGAACCCAGGGTAACCCCCAAAATCTTGCCAGGTAGCCAGACATGGCAGTGCACTCCTGTAATCCCAGCACTCAGGAGGCTGAGGCAGGAGAATCACTTGAGAGTTCAAGGCCAGCCTGGGCTACATAATGAGTTCAAGACCAGCCTGAACCACATAGACAGACCCTGTCTGAACTACATAGCAAGGCCCTGTCTCAGAAAAAGAACAAAGAAAAAAAGAAAACCTAAACTGGCGTGGTGGCAAATGCCTGTAATCCCAGCACTCAGGAGGCCGAGGCAGGAGGGCTGCTATGAATTCAAAGCCAGCCTAACCTATGTAACATGTTCAAGGGCTACATAGTGAGACCCTGTCTCCAAACGCCAAAACCAAAACACCTCATAAAATTGAATATTACCTACAAACAAAAACAAAACAAAAAAGTAACCCTGAGCTGGAGTTTGCTGTCGCTATAGAAACCTCCCTGCACTGTGAACAGAGATTCCGGAAACCGTGCCAGGGTGAGAAGCCTTACAGAGGGATCTGCCAGGACTTGGGGAGACCCCCCAGTTAGCTCCTCGAACCCACCAGCTTTCCCACTGCTGGGGCGAAATACCCACAGCTTAGAGGAGGAGAGGTTAATTTGGCTCACAGCGTCCGGGGATTCAGTTCATGGCTGGCCGGCTCCGAGGCAGGAACAGTGCGGTGGAAGGGCCTGCGGGAGGACAGCCACCCACCTCCTGGCAGCCAGAGGAAGTAGGATTGAGGAAGAGAGGCAGAGAGAGCTTGATTCTCCAGCACCGTGAGCTGCAAAGGAGGCTGGGAAATGCGGTGTTCTGCGTGGTCAAGGGCCCAGCAGAGACTTTTATTACCAAAGAAGTGGAGGAGATGATGTTTTCTCTGCTACAATCACCAATCTTCTCTAGAGACTGTTCCTGTCAAGTTCAGAGCTTCCTCAGGGGCTGGAGCCATGGGGACAGGTGTGATCTGGATAAGACCTCGGAGCATGAGGTATGGTTTTATTATACTGGAACAACCCAAGGTGAATGGCTGGGTGGCAGGAGCTGGTGGCAAGAGCCGTGTGCAGGATGCAGGATGAAGAGTCTGAATCCTTCCGAAGGAGCCATAACAGAAGCTCAACAGAGAAGGAGCTGGTGTGCAGGGATGTGATGTCTGGAGCAGTGGCTGCCATTTTGCAGCAATTAGGACAAAATATTTGATATTTTAAAATCCAGGCAGAGTAAAAGAGTAGAAGATACTGAGGTTCTTGACCTGAGCCATGGGAATGAACCTAGGACTTTTTAATCTCAGAAATTCTTGAGTAAACATATAGTTCAAACCACTCTGAGTTGGTGTCCTACCACTGGTAGCAATAAAAGTACTCAACTGCATGCCTATTCTGCTAGGAGCACACGTCTCCATTCTCTCTGTGGTTCTCTTTCTTACCATAAGGACCAAAAGCCTTTGCCTAGCTTGCAGAGGCTCTGCCTGACTGTTCCAGTCACAGCTCCTATCCTTAACATGACATCTTCAGCTGCCCCAGGACCTTTGCACACACCCTACCTGGGCCAAGGTCCACAGAGCCTCTGGCCATTGGCCTCCTGTGAGGCCCTCCAGTCTTTCTGCCAAAGCTCTGTCTCGTCTGGAGTGACACGTTTCCTTGTGATTTCATTTAGGAATTTATAGTTCCTGTTTTAAATAGCTTTATTATAGTGTGTTGTAACTGTGTTTCATTACTGCTGTTTTCTTACAGAGCCTATTGTTTTTTATTGTTTTGGTTTTTTGAGATAAGATCTTTCTGTGTAGCCCAGGCTGGCTTTGGATTTGTGGAGATCCTCCCGCCTCAGCCTCCAGAGTTCTGGGAAGACAGGTCTGCGCCACCACTGCAGACCCCACCTAATGGAGTTTGACATCCAGAGAAGGTGTTTCGGAGACAGGTGATGCATCGCACTCCACCCAGCCGGCCCCAGTGAACCCCCGGGATCAGGGTGCACCCCATGGTCCCAGGCCAGGGAGGTGGAGACACCCCCACCCATAGGTGGCCACATGCGATGGACCCAGGGGCAGGTCCTTCTCTCAGCACCTGAGACCATCCTGGGGCGCAGGTGCTGGTCAGAGCGGGGGACCTGGGAACCAGGGGTGAATGCCTCACCTGAAGGGTTCAGGGGCAACCACCGGTCCCCACGAGCCGAGTCTTCGTCCACGCTGGCGGCTGCCGGTGGAGCTTCTCTCTCCCCGCGTGTCCCCTCCTTGGGACCCTATGGCCCTGGAGACTCCAAAGGTCATTTTGCAGCCTGGGCTCCCTGCAGACCGCCGGCTCGGGCCACCCCGCGTCCCCTGCTGGAAGTGACCTATGTGCAGAAACCTCCAATACTGATAAGGCGTCCTGTGGTCCCGGGGCAGAACTGCAGCTTCAGGGTGGACAATACGACGACCAAGGCGGCCCGGGAGTGACCATGGGAAGGCCAGTGCTGGGCACTGCCACTGGACCCTGCAAGACTTGTGCAACACCGCCGAGCGTCAGTTTCCTCATCTGAAAACTGGGGGTGGTGACAGCTGCCTTCAGCAGCCGGGAGTGGGCGCTTGGGCCAGCGCACAGCCCATGGTCCCAGAGCGTGGTGACAGGCCCGGGTTAACCAACCGGCGGCACCGCCACGCCCCCGCCCCCCCTGTTCCGGGCTGCCCTGCCCCCACCCCAGCGGCGCCAGGCACATCTGGAGGGGACCGGGCATGACAGATGCGTGATAGCGCCGAGTGAGGTGTCTGCTTTCCAGACTTCCCACCCTGAGTATTTATTGCTTTGATAACTGGGGTGGTGACCCCAAAACCAAGCAGCTGAAGAAATAAAGGGAGGACGGGAGTGGAGCCCAGCTGGTCTGTGACAGAAGCAGAGGGGCTTGGGAAGGGCACGTGGGCGGGGCCTGGGAGAAGTGGGCTTGCCCTGGTGTGGGGGTGGGGCTTACATGGTATATGGGTGGAGCTTGGGAAGAGTGGCAGGAGGGGCTGGGCTTGGTTGGACAGGGGGAAGGGGCATGGTCTGGGTGGTGGCTGGGGAAGTTGGCAGGAGGGGCGTGGGCAAATGGGCGGGGCCTTGGGTAGGCAGGTCATAGGGGACCTAAAGAAGCAAGGTGGGTGGGGCCTGGGATCACCGGAAGTGGTATCTGTTGTGGGCCCCAGGCCTTAGAGTCTTCTGTAAAATGGGGGTGAAGAAGGTCATGTTAATCCCTGGTCTCCAGAGCCGGAATGACAGGCCCTCGGGGCTCCGTGGTCACTCCTGGTCGGTTATGTCCCACCTTCTTGCCACACCCCATACTCGTGGCCCAGCAGACCTTGGAGTCTGGAAGTCTCTCCTTCCTTTATCCCTCTTGCCACCCTGCCCCCAGCTGCCCCTTGTCCTGGGAGGGGTCACTGAGCACAGTGTCCCATGCTCCCCTGAGGTGGCCCGCCTGACATCTGTCCCCATGGACATGGACAGGGGTTGCTAAGCTCCTGTCTGTGGTCTCCTGTGGGTATGGCAGGGCTGTGGTCAGTATAGGTGGCCTTGGAGAGAGGGACAAGGCTCTTCCCCACCACTTGGCCTCCCAACCAGGGGTGCGGGTTGGGGGACTCTGCAGCATCCTTCCCCCTGCCGAGCTGAGACCCAGAGGTGCCTCTGCCACACAGGCACCTCAGCCCCTGCTCACGTCCCTTAGGGACCAGTGGACACGTAGAGCCCAGGGACCATCTCAGCTCCAGGATAAATGTGCAACCTGGACCTCGGTCTCCTCATTGGTCCACAGGAGCCCTAACCCTGAAATCCCGAAGATTCAGAGAAGTGAACACTGTACCTGCAGCGCAGAGCTGCAGGGATCAGGTGCAAGGCAGAGGGGTGACAAAGCACTGTTGTTCAGGGCTGCACCAGGCCTGCCCCAGAGCTCTGAGCTGCACCCTTGGGCTGGGGCACTGCCCTCTTTCCTGGGTGGCAGAAGGCATCCAACCTAGTTAGGGTGGTTTGCAGAGGTGTAGACCCCTCCCTAACCCAGAGGGGCACCCGGGTCCCCGCACCCCTGTCCCCAGGTAGATTTAACAAGAGCAGCAGAGCCCCTGAAGGATGTGGATTGCTCCTTTCTTTTTTTTTTTCCCCCGGTACCAGGGATCAAACTCACAACCTAGCACTTGCCAGGTAGGTGCTTATGCCACTGAGCTAAATCCCTGGCCCGTGGACTGCAAGTCTGGGGCAGCTGGTCATGAGCTCCGGGCTGCCAGTGAGCCTGGAGTTGGAAGGGGCAGGCTGGCCAATGCCCGACAGCCTCAGTGCTGCTCCAGGGCCTTGCCAAGCTCGTGCAGAAAACAGCCCTCCAACCCTCCTTGCTGGTGACTTCTAGATCCCCCAGTTTGAGCCCTGTGGGCCGAGAGCCCTCCCTAGCCCCTGGGTGAGCTGGCCTTGCTGAGCCAGCCCCCAGGTCCTAGCCCTGCAGGATCACGTCCCCGCCAGGACCCTCAGCCTTCTGCCGGGCTGCTGCTCCAGCTGTGATATCCCTTGCCTGTGAAATCCCTATGAAGGGCCTGGACAAGCCTCATGTAAATAAACCCTGCTCGGGAGATGAAACACCGGGTACCTGCCTTCCTGCCTTCGGGGAGCTGCCAGTCTCCCAGGGGAGCTGCAGAGGCAGAGCCGGGGCTCCAGATTGTCACAGCAGAGGTGCCAAGAGCCTGTGTTCTCCCCTGGGTTCCTTCCTGGGCAGGCTCAGGGCTGGATTCCCGCTCAGTCCACAGCTCCGGGCTGCAGGAAACCAGCTCCGGGTTGTTTTGTTTCAGTTGCACAACCTCGGTGCAGGGGGCCAGCACAACATCTGCTGTTTTGGCCTGCCCAGCACCCATGTCTCCCCTCTGGCAAGAGCTCCTCCACGGCCTCACGGGGAGCTCCCCGGGTGCGCAGCTGGGGGCCTGTCCTCAGGCCAGATGCTCGTCCGTCCTTGCCAAGAGATGGGCCTGTGGCCCTGGCTTGGTCACAGTCTCCCTCCCTGAGGACAAGAGTGTGTTTCTCATCCCAATGGCTGACCCGGGGTGGCGCCAAGCTCCTTGTGCTCTGGTGACATCCTCACTGGGCCCTGCCTGGTCCTCCCCTGAAGCACCCCTTCTCCGAGGGCCGCCACTGGCTGGCCGTGGGCCTCTGTCCCACTCACAGAAAACTGAGCCCATTTCTGTCACTTACGACCACAGAAGCCTGACCCGCTGGACACTAAGCACCCATCCTGGCTCTGTCCTGACTGGCTGCATTACCCCGGGCCAGGTGGTCCGTCTCTGGGCCTCAGTTTCCCCATCTGTGCATCTCCAGTCCTGACACCCCAGGGCCATGGCGACAGTCGTGGGCCGTTGTATACACGGTCGAGGGCAGCAGTCACCTCTCTGCAAGTGACTGTGCCTTGGAGTTTTGAGAATTTTATGAAAGCTGGGGCCATTTTCCCTAGACCAGCACCCCCATATGCACACAGACACCTGTCCACCACCTTCAGCACATGTTTGGTGGCTGTGCCTGACACGGGGGGCTTTGGTACCACCCCAAGAGCACAGCATTTGTGACTGAGACGGCTGGGTGCTCACCGAGCCCTGGCTCACAATTTTTCTCGAAGGCAGGCAGGTGGACTGCATTTCCCAGTTTCCCTTGCAGTTAGGCTGGACCACGTGACCAAGTCCTGGCCAATGGGCTGTGAGCTGGAAGGTGGTGCCCCTTCCTTTGCCCTTTTAGCTTGGTCTATAAACGTCCACATTACCCTCTGCAAGCTCTTTCCCTTCCACCTGATTATTGCAAAGGAGGAGAAGGTGCTAGAAGATGACAGGGTCCCTGAATGACCAAGTGGCGCCAACCTTGCCCCTCCTCCTAACCACCCACTGCAGACCACAGCGGGAACAAGAAATAACTTGGATTTCGGGCTCTTTGTTATATCCCTGATATAGGTGACTAATCCCTTCCATTCAAGGGCTGTCCTTTCTGTCGGAGGAGTCAATCTTAGATGCATCAGGCGCTTACAAGCTGCTTTGCCTTTGGCCCAGAGGTCCTGAAGCTGGGGCAGGGTTCCACTTCCGGTCCCTGAACCCAAGACACCTTCAGGGCCTTGATTCTCGGGAGTCTGGGCCTTACCCCACGCCCTCGGTCCCCACCCTCTTTCCTCCGTGCCTTGCGTTTGTGCAGAATTACCATCACTCGTGTATTTGGCCATTGTCCAGGGTCAAAAGCACAGGGCTCAGGGGTCCACTAGGCTGACACAGCTCCCCAGGGAAATGCCTGGCCTGGTTCCCTGCTGACCGCTGACCTGCCCTGCAGGCGCCCGGGCCCTGGCCATCAGTGCAGAAGGAAGCCCTTCCAGCTTCTTCCCAGAATCCCACTGGTCCCAGCTCCTGGAATCCAGCCGCACCGAGTGGCCTCTGCCTATGACCCCTTTCTGGTGTGAGCTGTAGCCAGGTTCCCAGGAAGGGTGAGGCCAGGATTGGACCCAGGCTGCCCGGCGCTGTCTGCTGCACCAGCTCAAAACAGCGTCCTGGGCCCTGCTTGTTTTGCTCATCCCGTCCCCCATGGGAAACCCCTCACACACTCGCCCTTTAAATCATCGAATCTGTCTCCTGAGTTCCAGCTACCAGACCGGTCAGCCCTCGGTCCTCTAGATAACAACAGCAACACCGCTGCTGGGTTCCTTCAGGGTCCCCCACTAAACCGCTCACATCCTGGATCTCTCTGCCCCTGGAAGAGACGCTGTCCACTGCCCCATTCTACAGATGGGGTCAAAGAGCCTCTTGAACCAGCCTCCCAGCAGCTGTGCCCGAGTCCAGCCACGCAGGTGCACTGGGGCAGCTGGGGCTTTGGCTGCCGGGCTGTTTCTCTAGTCCAGCTGGGAGAGAGGGCGTCTGGGGAGGGCGGGAAGGCAAGCCCAAGCCCCTCTCCTCTGCAGCCCCAGCCCGGAGTCCTCCTCCTCCTCCCACTCCTGTTCCCGCATCCAACACGCCCGCGGAGGCTGCGGGCTCAGCTTGGCTGGGTTTCTGCTCAGCCTCCCCAGCGAGCCCCGCATCTCCGAGGTTGTGTGCTCACTTTGCAAAACTGCAGAAATTTATAGCCCAAGTAATTGATCACAGGGCTCCTGCGTCCCCCCAGCTCGCCGGGGCTCCCAATCCCCTTCTCCGCGTACTCCTTCGCCTCCTTCTCCGCGCGCCATCTGTGGTGTGAGAGAAGGAAGCCAAACCAGGGAGGGGGTTCCAGTCCCAGCTCTGCCAATTAGGAGTCACACGAACCTCAGTTTCCCCAGCCTTCTGCCAAGCGGCAGCGCTGATCGCACCTGCTCACGGGGCGCTGGGCCTGTGGCCTCCCCTTGGAGCCACCCTGGAAGCCGGGGCTGGGGGGGGACCGCCAGATTCGCTTCCCTGATGAGGACCACGCTAGCTCAAGCCAGCTGCTGGGGTCCCAGAGCTGGTCAGTAGCAACCCCGGGCCCTTGAAGCCAGCCCAGGAGTGACTCAAAGCCCCAACCATTAGGCCACACTCTGCCCTGTCCCAGGCCAATCCAGGAGGGCGCCATACTCCTCCTCCCAGAGCCTAGCCGGACCCTGGGGCTCTGAGGTCGGGAGCCCAGGCCTTGGGGACCCGGGATGCGCTGTACATCATTCAGCACCTGCAGGGTGGGAGGGAATCCTGCCTTTCTACCCCTGTTCCCGGCCGGCCACCATCTGGTAGGGCTGTCTGAACCGGGCCTCCACTGGCCAGGCTGCAGGAAGCTGCAGGATCCTCCAGAATGACCCCATCAAAGGACTCCCAAGGGCGCGGGCCCTTCCAGAGGCAGAGGAGCCCCGGGTGTGTGTGTGTGTGTGTGTGTGTGCGCACGCGCTTGTGCTCATGGGGCTGGGGTTAGTGCAGCAGCAGGAGGCCTGGGCCTGGCCCTGCAGGCCTGAGCTGGACCCTCTGTGCGCCCCCTCTCTGGTGACTGTTGCACCCCTTTCTTCCCGTCCTGGGCGCCAGTCCCCGGGGAAGCAGGAGTGTGCCCCCCTCATCCGCAGCCTGGCTCGGTCTCTCCCGAGAGCTCTCTCTCTCCCCCAGCCTCCGGCGTGGGCAGGACTGGCGGTTCCGAGGCCAAGGGCACCTGCTGCCTGGAGGACTCCTCTCAGCCTGCAGCCTGCGGGGCCAGCCTCCCCCCTTCCCCGGGGTAGCGGGGGCTGCACCGAGCAGCGCGGGCTGCAGCTCGGGGGAGATGGGGGGCTCGTGGTGTCCCCCCTTTCTGGGCTCCAGCCCCTCTGGCTGCTTGCTCCCGCCTGGCTGCTGGAGATGAGAGCCGGCAGCAGCACGCAGAACAAACAGAATTTTTTTTTGCAACTAGAGGGGGAAGCACAGAGCTAAAAATAAAACGAAAAGATCAGTATCTGTCAGTCTGACAGCTGATTGGCTGCTCGGAGATGCATATAATTACCAGCCGCTGGCGCTGGGTAGCAAAGCCGGAGAACCGCTGAGACGAGGTTAGGATTTAACCTTTAAATTCTGGAGCCACCGGAAAGCGAGGGGAGGACCACGGGCGTCGGTGCTAATGAGGCTGGGGGTGTGGAGGGGGGGAGACGGGGGTGCCGAGGCCGGGTCAGGCCCCGGGGGCTCCCCCGGGAAGGCCCTGGAGCCCCCGACCCGGCAGCCTGGCTGTCAGACTGGCAGCGCCTCTGATTGGGCGGCCCGGAGGGGGCGGCGGCCCCGCGCCCGCCCAGCTGCAGGTGGCGGCTTCCGGGAAATGGGGGTCCCCCTGGGGGAGGGGGTGCAGCCCGAGCCCGGGCCCCTCCCCGACGGGCCTGGTCCCCAGGGCTCCCTGACCCCACCCACATTCCTCCGCCTTTGCCTGCCTGGTGTGTTTTCACAGCCTGGCCCGACCCCCTCCTGCCTTCACCCCGAGTCACCCCGTCCCGGGCTGTTTCCCGCACCCTCTCCTGAGGAGGGTACTTGGCACCGCAGGCTTGTCCCAGGTCCCCAGAAAGCATCAGAAGTGCAGGGCTGGAGGGATGGTGGGCATTTGAGAAACCTGAGTTTCTTCTGCAAAATGGGACTGCAGGGCCCGGCTGACACCCCCAGGTGCTGGGCTGCCGTGGGCCCAGCGTTGCACCTCGATGATTCCCCACCCCTGGAAGGGCCAGGCAGGCCGGCTGGGCTCGGGAGCAGCCGGGAGCTGCTGCGCCGCCGTCCTAAGCTCATCCGCCCACGTGTGCGTGTGTGCGCAGAGGGAAGAGCTCCTGCCCTGCCCCAGGTGACCCTGGGGATGAGGGAGGTGCCAGGGAGGCGAGGAGGGGACTTCTTGCAGCTTCTGCATCCTCCTCTCACTGCCCTCCAGGCCTTGCCCAGGCTGTGGCCTCCACCTGGACACCTTCCTTCCCTCCCTCTCCCCAGGCCCTTCCTGCCAGGCCTCCTCCTGGTGCTTTTGAATTTCTGTTTTGTTTTGTTCTTGAGACAGGGTCTCACTATGCAGTTGGGGCTGGCCTTGAACTCACTGTGTAGTCCAGGCTGGTCTCTTGAACCCTCAGAGAACCTCCTGCTTCAGCCTCCTGAGCGCTAGGGTGACAGGCGTGCACCACCCTGCCCTGCTCCTCCGAGCTTCCAGCCTGTGCACTCCGGCCGGATGGTCTGCCTTGTGCTCCAGCATGTGAGCCTCACATGGGCGGGAGCCTCACAGGTCTGTTTGCAGTCTCCTTCAGGGGGACCCTGTCTCCCCAGCACGCCTGGCCTCGCCTGGAGCAGACATTGCCTTGTGTGCCTTGTGTGGTGGAGGAGAGACCGTAGCACCTTGTAGGACAGGAGCGAGTGGCTGCCACTGCTGTCCCCTCCTAAGAAGCTGTCAGGGTCTGCCTGGCCTTGGGCGGGATGGGGAAGGGGCAGAGCTGTGCTCAGCACTGGGACCCAGGGAGGCCAGGGGGCTGCAGAAGCTCACCCTTGGCTGACCAAGGCAGGGCCTGCGTCCAGCCCAGCCTGGAGCCTTTCTGAGGATTTGGGAATATTTACACCGAGGCTGCGCCGTGAGTTCTGGGTGTCAAACGCATTTTCTCTGGACCTGATGTGGCCCGAAGTGGCTTGGTGTCCTTCAAGGTGTCCTGCTAAGGATGATGACAGCAGCGACAGAAGCAGCTCCCGCCAGCCAGTCCCTCACCCTGGCCTCAGCCATGGCGTGGGTGTCCCGAATGCTGTATGACAGGCGTGTACCACCACCACACCCAGCTTTCACCCAACTTTTGACTACTGTCTCACAAAGCCACGGGAGACACCGCTTCCCTAGGGAGCCTCAGAGGCTGAGGTTTGCTCCCCCAAAGCCTTCTGTAAATACAAAGCAGCCCACATCTTTGCTCGCTACCCCCTTACTTGGCTAGGACCCGGATGAAACTGGCCAGGGGCATCTCAGTAGTGCAGAAGCTCCCGCTTCGGTCTGGACCCATCCGAGTTTGCCTTTATTGTGTGAACTGATTCAGATTTTCCATATTTGTCCCCGTGGCTCCTGCTGTGATGACTGATTGCGGTGCATGTGACCTTATTGTGTGATCACCTGCCCAGGTCACTCCTGGATGTCCCTGAGGCCTGTTCCTGCCAATGGGGTACCTCTTGTTGGGGGGCAGGTGAGTGGCAGCATTCCCATGAAGTCAGCTTTACCACGAGTGACCGCGGGGACCTCAGTGGACGTCTCTGAGCTTGGCTACCTCGGCAGGACATGGACCCAGGTTGTCGTGGATTTGGTGGAGTTGAAAAGTGTCACCCTGCAGAGGAATGGCCTGTGATGTGTGTCGTCAGGCGATGTCACGGTACAGACACCAGGGAGAGTCCTCCCACAGACTCAGGCCCCCATGAGGTCACTAGTCAGTAGGCTTTTATGGGACCCGGTCCTTGATGAGGTCTCTTGGTGGCTGTAACATGACCCATGATGGCCCAGGGCCAGGAGCATTCCAAGCGAGGTTTTCAGGTTGGTGCAGCATCCTGGGTCTTTAGCAAACGTCAGCTGTCCTTGGTCAGTGGATTCTGCAGATGAAATCCCTTGAGTCTCCCCTGGGAGGACCGAAAACCTGTCTTGTTCTGGGGTCACTGTGCATGGGGAGGATGTGGAGATGGCTGCCCGGCTGGCGGGGCCTGGGGAGGGCGGGGCCTGAGGAGGGCGGGGCCTGGATAGGAGGAGCCTTTTGGGGGCGGGGCCTGCGCCGGGAGGGGTCTGGGGCGGGGCCTTCGGAGGAGGGGCCTGGGAGGGTGGGGCCTGGGACAGGAGGGGGCCTGGGAGGGCGGGGCCTGGGGAGGAGGGGCCTTTGGGGCGGGGCCTGTGGGGCGGGGCCTGTGGCAGGAGGGGGCCTGGGAGGACGGGGCCTTTCTTTTCAACAGAACTGATCACATTTTCCACTGACCATATCCTGTCCTTATCCTTATGCTTTAACGTTGTTTTTTGTTGTTTGTTTGCTTGTTTGTTCTGTGGTACTTGGGATTAAACCCTGACTCTTTCCTCTGAACTACATCCCCAGCCCTTTTTCATTTATTTATTCATTTATTTTGGGACAGGGTCTTGCTAAGTCACTAAATTGTGCTGACTGGGCTCCAACTTTCAGTCCTCCTACCTCAGCCTCCCAGGGTGTTGGGGTTACAGACCTTCACTGGCCTGGGGTTTTGTGCTTTTTGTTTTTTGAAACAGGGTCTTGCTAAGTTCCACAGGCTGCCCTCAAATCCGTGACCCTCCTGCCCCGGCCTCTTGAGTGCTGGGGGCAGTCGGTATGCGCCACCACACCTGCTGTTTTAACCATGTGAGCTGGGCCTGGTGCTGCACGTCTCTCAGCCCAGCACCTGAGCAGGCTGAGACAGGAGGACTGCAAGTTTGAGCTCAGCCTGGGCAACTTTAGCAAGAGCCTGTCTCCAAATAAAAAATTTGTTAAAAAAAAAAAAAAGAGGTCTTGGCTTGTAGCTCGGTGTGAAGGCCCTGGATTCAGTCTCCAGTATTCAAAAGTAAATAAACAAGCACAGAATAGAAAGTCCATCCAAAGCCCAAGCAGCACCACAGCGCCTGCCGCACGCTTGGCATTGTAGCCAGCCCAGGAGGCCGCACAGTGAGGCCCCTGCCGTGGCCACAGCTGTGTGGGGCCAGCTCTGCACCTGCCCAGGTGGCCTCCCAGGTCCCAGGTCCCAGGCCAGCCACACCAGGCCCCGGGGGGCCACACAATAGGAAGGTGCTGCTGAGCAGAGTGGGCCCTGAGCTTGGCCCAGTGATGCCCCGGCACAGGGCAAGCTTTCAGGACCCAGCTAGGAGCCAGGCATGGCCCCTGGCCAGGAGAGGTGACTGTGGGACGATGGGGGCGGTCTTGGGGTGTCATGGTGCAGCCCATGAGGAATGGCCAAGGGACCCTGCAGACAAAGCCCTGCTGGTATTTCAGCATCCAGGTCTTCAGCTACAGCCACTGGGTGACCTGTCATGGGCACCTCAAGGCATAGCCCCCCGCCAAGCTGCCCCAGATGCCTTTCTCCAGGGCTTCTGCACCACCCACAAGGGGAGAGGGGGACTCTGGACCAGGGTCTTGCTGTGCTCAGACACCTGAGAGCTGCTTGTGAGAAGCCCTGGTGGCCTGATCACACACTCAGAGGCCACAGCAAGTTCGGATGGAGAAGACACAGCCTCGCAGGCTGCAGGGCCGCCACCTCCAGGTCGTTTGTGGGAGGAGGAAGCTGGGGACCCGGTGAGAGGCTGCTTGTGGCAGATGTCAGCCCACAGCAGGGTCCCCTGTGTCTGACCTGGCCTGCCACCCTGGTGTCTTATGCTCAGGGCGCAGAGAGAACAGAAGTCACAGGCGCCGAGGCGTGGGGGGATCTTAGGGGGAGGAGAGCACGTCCCCACCTGCCCCAGGTCCGCTGCCCCGGCCTCCTGCCCAGCTGCTCCTGGGCTCCTGCAGGCTTCTACAAGACATTCAAGCCATCTCAGGCTGGTCGCTGCCAGCCAGGCTGGGAACCGAAGCAGGCACCATCCCGAGGACGGCCCCTGTGGGGGCCAAGCAAGGAGTCAGCACCCAGAGGTGCATGCCCACCCTTCCTGCCCTGCACCTCCCAGGGCAGCCTGAGCCTCGGGCCTGGTTGTCACGGCCTCTGGCTGCCTCTGTGACCAGCAGGGCAGGTGGGGGTGTGGGAGCCCTGTCTCCTTCCTCCTCTCCTCCTCCTCCTCCTCCTCCACATTGCCAGGGATGGAGCCCAGGGCCTCTCACCTGTTAGGTAAGCACCCTACCCCTGAACCACACCTTCATTTTAAAGAAGAGATGCACCGAGCACCATGGCATTTACCTCTCGCCCCTGCTACTCCAGAGGCTGAGGCAGGAAGATGGCAAGTGTGAAGCCAGCCTGGGCGGTTTAGGACGCTCCTGTCTCCATGCAGAAAGCAGGGGCGGAGAGTGGCCTGCTGGTGGAGTCCTTGCCTTTGGGAGGAGGCTCCATTACCAACGCCACAAACACATACCAGACAGCAGCTGAGAGCAGAGGCCATGCCCGGTGGGCCCAGTGCCCTCCCTGCCCCCGGTCAGAGTCCTAGCTAACATCTCTTCCTGATGCCCGCGCCCCGTGGAGAACTGTCCTGCTTTTATTTCCCATAGGCCAGAGTTCACCCAACAAGGGGGTCTTGGGGTGTGCCCAGGAACCCCAGAGCAGGAACCAGTTGGCCGGGGGTGCAGCTGTTTGACAGTCCCACCCTGAAGCCCTCACACAGCGGGTGTCCAGGGGGTGTGCGGGGCTGTGAGATCACCCCAGTGCCGCCCGCCCTTCACTGCTGTGTGACCTCGGGTACATGACTCCTCCTCTCTGAACCCTCTCCTCTCTCTCCTTGGGGCGCCAAGTGCTCAGGAGGAGCCGGTGACTATATTGCCATAGCCTCCTTTCAGGTCCCCGGATTTGTCCCCTGCCTGCGGTGACCTCGCCCCAGCGGTGCTCACACAGGGCTCTGGGGAGCAGGAGGCGGACTCCGCATACCTGCACCAGGAGAGACAAGGACACATGGGTGGCAATATGCTTTGAGCACAGAAAAAGGCCCCTGTGTTTTGGGGTGCAGAAAGATTCCTGTCTCACTGCCCACGCAGCCCCAGGGACCTGAAAAAACGCAGTTTCTCTGCCCCGCCTTTCCTCCCTGAAAGGGGTGGATTCGATCTTAGCAAGTGGCCTGCGGGACACTTTTCCTCATCCTGTGCTGTTCTCCTAGGACCGGGGCTGGGCTCCCTCCAAGTCACAGAGGCCCTGGGGCCCCCGTCCTAGGGGGCTGCAGACCACCGGGGTGTGCAGGAGACCTGGGGTGGCCTGGGGCTCACGGGCCAGCCGGCTCCTGCACTGATGCCCCGCTGGCTCTGTGGAGGCCGAGACTCAGGCGGTGGCCCCAACACAGGCTGAGTTCCCTGGGCAGTCTCAGGTCCACCCGGATCACTGGTTGGAGACAGGGGTGGTCGAGGACAAGTCAGCTGTCAGCTGGAAAAGAGTCGAGAGAAGCCACCCAGCCGTCTGTCTCTGTGTCTAAAGCCATCAGCCCCGCTCTGAATGTTCGGCTGTATTTGGGGGTTTATACCAGTTTCCAGTGCTCTAGGTAGGAACCAGCTGCAGTGGTGTGTGGCTGTGGGTCCCACAGCTCTGTGAGGCTGTGAGACCAGAGCTCCACTGTGAGAGCCTCCTGAGAAATGCTAGGTTAAAAGACTAGCTGTAGCTTGGTGTTGTGATACATGCCTGTAATCCGGGCATTTGGGAGGCTGAGGCAGGAAGATCACGGTGAGTTTGAGGCCAGCCTTAACTACATATGGAGAACCTGTCTCAAAAAACAAAACAAAAGCAGACTATAATTGCAGCACTGGGGAGGCTGAGGCAGGAGGATCCTTGCTAGTTCAAGACCAGCCTGGGCTACAAAGTGAGCTCCAGGTCAGCCTGAACTGCATAGTGAGACCCTGTCTCAAAGATACAGAACAAAACAAGGCTGAGGCTGTAGCTCAGTGGTACAGCACCTGTCTGTTGTGAGGTTGTAAGTGCGAATTCAATTCCTGGTACCAAAAAACAAAAACAAAAAACTCACCAACAAAATAAA
This sequence comes from Hydrochoerus hydrochaeris, assembly GCA_004027455.1. Classification (NCBI taxonomy): domain Eukaryota; kingdom Metazoa; phylum Chordata; class Mammalia; order Rodentia; family Hydrochaeridae; genus Hydrochoerus; species Hydrochoerus hydrochaeris. The sequence goes on from PVLA01010230.1 coordinate 16,911, forward strand.
GCAAAACAACAACAAACCCCACACAATAAGCATTTGTTAGTTCAGTTTCTGTGGGTCAAGAATGCCAGTATGGTGCCCTGGCAGTGCCCGGCCTGTGGTGTCTCTTGAGGTTGCAGCTGAGATGTCACCGTGGTTACATCATCTGAAGGTGTGACCACAGGTGGCAGACACGGTTCCCTAATGGCTTGCTCAGGGCTGTGTCCCTTGCCATGTAGACCTCTGCTCCAGTTTCTTCCCAAGATGGGCAGCTGGCTTGGCCCAGAGTGAGAAATACAGAGGAAGACTGAAGCCACAGTGCCTTTTATGTTTATTGTTTAATTTAATTTGCTTTTATTTTATTTTTGGCACCAAGCATTGTACTGAAGTCCTTGTGCTTGCCAGGCAAGTGCTGTACTGCCGAGCTGTGTCCGCAGTTCCTTTTATGACCTAACCTTGGACAGTAGCACTAACCTTGTTTCCTCAGCATCTGATTGGTCACACAGGTCATTTGTATAGCCAATAGGATACTGGTATGTTTGTATAACCAATGGGATGCTCTCCCTTATTCCTTATGGGCAGAAACATTACTGAATAGATTCCTGGCCTCATTTGCTTAGCCTTTGCTGAGCAAAGCTGCTGTCTTTGATGTGAAGCGCTCTGAAGAGGCAGGGGTTTGTCAGACCCCTCAAGCCCAAGTGAGCAATGCAGTAATAATAATGCAGCCGATTTCTTGAGCACTCGCTCTGTGCTGGGCCACAAGCAGCCCTTGTCCGGAAACTGACAGCTCCGCTGCGAGTTCCAAGTTAGGCTGGAAATACAGGAGCTCAATTGTAACTTCATCTTGATCTGTTTTGTTTTTTAGTACTAGAGATGGAACCCAGGACCTTCTCCATCCCTGGCCCCTTTTCTAAATTTTATTTTATTTTTAAGAGCAGAATCTATTTATTGAGAGAAAGCTGTCTGAGAGAGGGACAGAAGGGGTCCCAAGCAAGTTGCCTTTAAATTTTATTTTGCTGGGTTTGAACTTCCGATCCGCCTGCCTCAGCCTCCCAGAGTGCTGGGATTACAGGTGTGCATCACCACGCCTTGGTGAGGTAAGACTGCACACATGTACGTGTGTGCATGTGTGTACATCTGCAAATGTACAGCAGCTCCACCTCCTGCAGGTTCAGGCCACAGTGCTGGTCTGGACAAGAACTTTCCTCCAAGCTTAAGCCTCAGGATGAACAGAGGCCCGTGATAAACAAGTAATAAATAGATGAGCTAAAATATTCATCTCCTGTCCAGGCTTCCAATTAATACCTAACCAGAGGGAGAGCAGCTGAGCCAGGGAATCACGGGGGAGCCAGAACTCCAGGCTGGGGCCGGGGTTCACCACCTGGGGGGACCTGAAAGTAGCCAGACCCTTACTGGTCATGAGCTATGTGGCCTGCACAAGGGACTTCAAGGAAGGACATGATCTCCAGCCCCACAGAAGGGCTCCAGCAGAGTACCTCACCCTTGGGGTGACACCCCAGTTTAAGGGCCTCCCTAACAGCCGTATTCTCTGGAAGGAAGAGACAGAGGGTGGCCCTGAGCCTCAGAAGAGACCTTGGTGAGCCAGGCATGGTGGTACCAGCCTGTGAGCCCGGCACTTGGGAGGCTGAGGCAGGAGGACTTCTGGGAGTTTGAGGCTGTCCCAGAGTACATTTTAAAAAATATACAGCAACAAAAAAAGCCCTTAGCTACACAGGTGAGACCTGGGAGGGCGGAAGGAGCCCAGCCCTCCTCCCCTGCCTCTGTCCTGCCGGGGCATGTGTGCAACAGAGCCCGCCAGCCCCTTCCTGTCCTGCCTGGGCAGGATTTTCGGCACCAAGAGGATCCTGGGCGTGGCTGTCCCTGGGAAGTCTGGACAGGCTCAGCTCCGCTGAGCGGGACTGAGGGGAACTCCGGCCACGCCTGCTGTCCTGGCAAACAGACCAGCCGTGGGACGACGTCGGGTGCTGGGCCTGGGCCCTCAGCCTGGCTGGGGCTGGGTGGACACAGGGGTATTGGGGAGGAGATTCAGGGCCAGGCTGGGCACACAGTCAGGCTCCGAGGTTCAGCACTGGGTGAGGCCGAGCGAGTGTCTCCACCACCCTGGGCCTCAGTTTCCCCTTAGCTAGATGCACAGGCCCATCCGGCCTGCGGCCTCTCAGCCAGGAGAGCGGGTCACATCCTGGGTAGCACTGTATTCGGAAGGACAGGGAGAGAAGAGAGGGAGGAGGAGGAGGAGGAACTGCCCATGGCTCCCTTTCTCTCCCTGCTCTGTTTCCTTTCAGTGCTGGGGGTGAACCCAGGCCGCTGGCACCTGGGCAGGTGCTGACCACTGACCCGCCCTGGCCTCCTCCCAGGCTCGAGGGACAGAGCCTAAGGCGCCTGGAGCCGGGTTTCATGGCTGCGCTCTGGGTCGGGCCCCGGTTCTTTCTTATGGCCCTGCATTCTGATCAGCCCGAAGCTCCCCGGGCACTGGGCGAGGGAGGGCTTGGTGCCCACCGGGTGTCAAAGGGAATGGCTGGGGCCCTGCTGGCTCTGCCACTGTGGCCTCGCACCGGTACTTGGGACAACCAGCCGTGCCGCACCGGCCTCCACTGGGCCTCAGTGTCCTGTCTGTCCAGTCAGGGCGCTCTGGGCCTAGACGGCTTCTGGGCTCTTCCTAGAACGGAGGCCCCACTGGGCCCGGCTGGACGAGGGGTGGGGCTGACCTCCCCCATCCTGGGGCCCCAGCCAGCCCAGACCGGCCGGTTGCCAGGCTGCCATTTGAAAGGTGTCCTGTTGGTGGCACTTTGGTGTGGCTCAGGTGTTCCGGTGGCTGCGAGTGGATCTGATTTGCACATGACCCTGAGCTCCTGGCTCTCTCCCCTCTCCCCGCTGTTTTTCTTCGCTTCAGGGGCTCTCTCAGTGCCAGGAGTGCAGTGCGGAAACTCCCGGCTCCTCCCTGCCATCCCATGACGAGGGGCCAGGCCAGGGCTGGCCCCAAGCCTGGCAGGGCCACACTGTTCCACCCTGCAGGCAGGATGTGCCGAGGGTCCCTCCTCTGCGAGGCTGCTGGCGCCCTTGCCTCCAGGAAGCCCTCGCAGCTTGGCTGCTTTTCCCAGCAGGAGGGACCCCAGCCCGGCCCCGGCCACAGCTAGGAAACCTGGGGCCCAGCTGCCAGCCGTTTACCCCGGTTAGGACTCTGTCCCCGGACCTGCCTGCCAACCCCAAAGGGGTTAAGCTGCTGGCAGCAGGCGGTGGCAGGCCGGTCCCCCTTCCGGGGCTGCGGGGCCGGGCTGGCAGGAATGTTTGCAATGCGGAGCTGGAACCGGAGCTGGGGAGGGGGAGGTGCAGAGGGAGGGTTACAGGGAGGCCTTGAGCAATCTGCCCCACCGGGTCCTGTAACTCCCTTGCCGCGCCCCACCCTACCCCACCGGTATCCCCCCCCCCCACTGCCACCAAGGGAGCAGGAGGACAGACTGGGGTCAGAGGTGACACCCCGACAACAGGTGTGGGCAGCTCAGCCACCCGGACCAGAGAGGGCAGGGCCTGGCCCAGGGTCACACAGCCAGACACCACTCTGGCTGGTGGCCTCTCTGTCCCCATAGCACCCAGTTGGGACTCATAGGCCTCTGGGAGGTGGCCTTGTCCCCCATTTAGGACACAGAGGGCGAAGAGCCCCCCACACCTGGCTTGACTTTTTCCTCCAAGCCCCAGGCTCTCAGGGAGCTTGGTGGCTTCAGGGGACATGGCGTGCCCCTCCCCCCACAGTGACCAGCTGGGCCACTGCCTGGAGGCCCCGCAATATTGGCACACACTGGCCACCCCTCTTCCTCGCTCCAACGTGCAAGAAGTAAACAGGGGCCAGACCTGCGCAACCCCCAAAGTCCCTGCCCCCCCACCCCGTTCCTTCCCAGCAAGGCCCTTCCTGGGTACCATGAGCCTCCTCCCCGCCCACCCCCACCAGCTGAGCCCACCCTGACCCCGGCATGGGGGAGGGGGTCTTCAGTCACAGAGACCCCCTCCACTTTCAGCTTCGGGCTTGGCACCTCTCCCTGGGCCTCAGTTTCCTCATCTGTCCAGAGGACTTCAGGGCAGCCACCCAACCTGGCCATATTGTGTCACCAGGCCCCGTGCTGGATCAGCAGGGAGCAAGAGGTGGGGGTGATCCAAAGGTTCTGGGGTCACAGCTCCTCCCCGCACTAGCAATTCCCATGCTCATGTGTCATGCATTGCGACACACGCGTGTAATCTCAGCGCCGGGGAGGCTGAGGCAGGAGGATCACCATCAGCCTGAACTGTACAGCAAGCATCTATCTCAAGAAAGCAAACAAAGGGGAAAAAAATGAAAACGCCCCAGGTTACAGGTGAGGAGGCTGAGGTGGAGGGTGGCCAGTCACACAGGCCAGGCAGCTTTAATCCTACGGAGGCCCCAGGACCCGGGGTCCAGCCCACTGCTGCAGTCCTGGCTACTCCAGGCCCAGCCCAGCGCCTGCTGAACCTGCCCTCACCCTGCCCCGTCCCTCCTAGCACACTGAATCCTTGGGGCGCTGGCTCCCGGCTCCCGCCGCGTGCCTGGCTGGAGCCCCCAACCCTGTCCTGTCTGACGGACGGACAGGTGGACGCAGGGACGGACGCTGGCCGGCCCCGCCCCTTGGCAGCCTCGGGCGCGCGTGTGGCACCGCCGCCCCCTCCCGAGCAGGTCCCCTTCCAGGAGCAGAAGATTGATTTCCTGGCGGCGCCGTCCGCACGGCTGCTGGGCTGCGTGGTCGCGCGCCGGTTAATATGTATGCAAATGCGGCCGCTGCGCCCCGCCGGCCCGGCGCACGCGGCCCCGCTCGGGGCGTCCGGGCCCCGCTCGGGCGGCGACGGCTCCGCGGCCTGATGGATGGGGCGCGGCCTGACGGATGCGGCGCGCGACGGAGACGGATGGCCGGCCCTGTGTTCCGCGCGCCCCTTCCGCAGGGAGAGAGGGAGGGGTCTGGAGCCCCGAACCGCAGAGGCGGTTTCAGTATATGCAAAGCCGCGCGGGTTCTGGGGGGCGGAGCGGCTGGGAGCCTGGCTGGGGGCTGCCGGGCAGAACTGGGGCCCCACAGTCGCCCCATGAACAGCCCTGCTGCGCTGGGGTGACGGCGGCTGCTGCCCCCACCAGCCCCCCTCTTTCTTTGCTTGGGCCTTAAGGGTCGTGACCTGGTAAGTCTGCTGTCCTGGAAGCTCGCACGACCCTACGAGATGGGGCGGGGTTGCAAGCGTTGTAGAGATGGGGAAACTGAGTCTGGGGGAGAGGTTCCCAGGGCATGCTGCCCTCCCTCCGCTGCACCCCCTCTGGGGAGGGCTCAGCCTTGCGGTGAGCGGCCCTGAGCCCCGCCCCCACCCTTTGGTTTATGGGAGACCAACTCCTGCTAAGTTGTCCAGGCTGGGAAGAATTTGGGATTGTCCTGCCTCAGCCTCCTGTAGCTGGAGCAACAGGCGTCGGGGAGCAGCCCAGGGGTGGGGGCTGGCATAGAGGTCAGAGGAAGCTGCCCGATGGGGGATGTCACTGTCTCTCATCCCTCCTCTGCCCCCATTATTCCTTTTTCAAGATCCTTGTGGAGCTGGAGCCAGCACCCTGGAAGTGTCCCCAGCTGTCTTCCACATCACTGTCCCCACCAGGAAGCCCCCAGATCCTTACCACCCACCCCATCTCTGTCCCACATACCCCATAGCCCCACCTTCCCACCACTCCAGTCCATCTCGGGCCTTTTCTGTCTTGGGGAGCAGAGCCCCGGCAGGGACAGCAGGTGCAAGGGGCCTGTGGCCGGTGGCAGTGAGAGGTGGGGTTGAGAGGGGCCAGAGGATGGACCTGGGCAGTGGAGTGGGGAGAGTGAGGAAAGAGGAGGTCGAGGATGTCATCCTCAGGCAGTTGTCCCAGCCTGGGTGGGGACTGCAGGTCGAGTCAGCCAGGCTCCAGCCTGCTCAATGGGTTGTGGGTCACAGGCCTTGAGACGCAGCAGCTCCAACACCCCCTGGCGCAAGGGACCCCTGCCTTCTCCTGCAAAAAGAGGTGCTGGGGATTTGCACCCTGAGTCCCTTTGCTGAGCCTTGGAGAAAAGCAAAGAGCAGGGTGGTGGCTTCCACCATCATCCCCGCGATTGGAGAGGCTGAGGCAGGAGGAGCTCAAGGTCAAGGCCAGCCTGGGCTGCTTCCAAAGACCCTGACTCAGCGTAAAGCATGCAGAGGGCTGGGGACGGGAGGTCGCTCGCTCGCTCGGTGTGAAGGCTCCGGGTTCAATCCCCAGCACCACCCACGAGCAAAGTAAACCAATAAAACACTGAGGTGACCAGTGCTGCAGCAGCATCTCTGGGTCCTGGCGGAACCAGAGGTGAAGACGTTCAGGGGCCCCCCAGAAGCTACTCACCGTGAGGGGAGGGCGGGGACCCCTGCACCCTGGGACAGGTGCTGGGGGCGTAGGCTGAGGCAGGAAGCCAGAGGCAGACAGCGAACCTGCTCTGGTCACTTCCATGAGGGCCCCGGAGGGGTCACGGCAGAGACTGAAAATAGGAGGCCAGAGTAGGGTGGGGGCGATGGCAGCTGGGGGCCGTTTCCCTGCCTCCTTTTCCTTCTTTTTTCTTTTTTGACTTAAGTTGTGCCTGTGGCAGACGGGAACCTAGATGCTGACTGGCACGGAGACAGTTAGGGCTCGTGGGTGCTGATGTCCCCAGTAAGAGGCCGGGGCCCCTAAACCTCAGTTTCCTTCTCATGCGCTCGGAGGAGAGAAATCCGCTGTCTGACCCTGCACACAGGGACACGGATGCTGGGAAGAGCCGAGGGGCTCTTCCAAGGCCTCTCAAGCACCCTCTCACTGGAATGGGTTTTCGGAGCCAGTCCACAGGACCTGGGCCAGGCCTCCCTGGGCTGAGTGCCCCTGTATCAGTCAGCAAGGCCCAGCTGTGCCACAGTAACAAATGAACCCAGGCAAACGTGCCTCAGCACCACAAAAGTGTGTCCTGCACCCAGCAAACTCTACTGAAGCCCAGGTGACCCCTCAGGGCTCTTGCCCTCTGTAGGGTTCCTCAGGAGTCCAGGCCCAAAAGGTTGCAAGGAACCATTTCCAACTGTGACTCTGCCACCATGGCGGGGGATGCCAAGAACAGCTCTGTGCATCTTTCCTGGTGGGGTGCAAAGATATCAGGGGTGTAAATGGCCAAACACAGAGACCCCACGGACAGGGTCTCCAGGGCCAAGCAGCTTTAAGGGGAGCTGGGGAGGCACCAGAATTGGGGTTCCAGGAACCAGGCAGGGGGAGGCTCTGTCCCCAGGTTTTCAGGTGGGACCCTGGGGAGGCCAGGGCAGAGGTCGTACTGCCCACCCAACTGTGGGCTCTGTGAGCCTCTGGGGTCTCCCATCCCAGCCCCTGCTGGAGACCCTGGGTTTCCCCCGCACACACCGTGTCCTGTGGAAGTCACCCTGGCTTCCTGGCAAGACTCTGAGCCCTGGGTCACTTTCTGGGGACCCCACCGGCTGGCCCTTTGGCACCCGTGACTATGTAACAGCCTGCCTGTCCCTGTCTCTCAGCAGGAACGTTCAGGTGTTTACAATTTCATCTCGACACTTTGGATTTTCTTTCTTTCTTTTTTGTTTTTTTGAGGCAGGGTTTGCTGGCCTTTAACTCCCTACACAGCCCAGGCTGGCCCCGAACTTGAACTCTCGTTGATCTTCCTGCCTCAGCCTCCCAAGTGCTGGGATGACAGCTGTCGCCACCATGCCCTGCCTTCCCTTTGCTTGGTTCCTGTTGCTCTGGTTCCTGAAGCAAAGGTGCCCTTTACTGTAAAAGAAGTAAATAGACGGAAGCCACTCTCACCGCTCTGGCCCTGATGGTCACGAAGTCGCCAGCATGTGACACCGGCAGTGGCCCTGGGGGGCGCTGAGGTCCCACCTTGGGCAGGATGGGGACAACAGCAGGGCAGGGGTGACCCCAGAACCCGTGCCGTCCCTGTGCTGCATTGTGCGGAGGGAGCTGAAGGAACACGGGACGCAGCCTTGCTCTGACGCTTTGCGGCAGTGTCCCTTGCGGCAGCCCCAGCACCTGAGTCCCCGCTGGACCCCCAAAGGACCCCTGGGAGGAGCTGACCCTGCACCGGGCAGGGAGGAAGCAAGGGGCGGACGCCGGAGGGTAAGGGCCTTCGGCAGTCCTGCTCACCGCCACCTGCAGCTTGGGGGGAAGCTGAGGTCCCGAGAGGCCCAGGCTCTGTCCACTGTGCCACCCCGGGGGGTGTGGGGTGTGGTGGCCCGGGACCCTCAGGCCCGGCAGCAGGCGCACACGCACACCCTTGCAGGACAGAGGGGCTGGGGGCTGGAGGCACCACAGTGACACGGTGAGCAGCGGGCGGGTCCCTAAATTGCTAAGTTGCCCCAGGCTGGGCTTGAGCTCGTCATCCTCCTGCCTCAGCCTCCCCGAGTGCTGGGGTCGCAGCTGTCTTTCCAGCCTGTGCCTCAGCTCCTGCGCTGCACCTGAGAAGCAACCGCGTGGGGGTCCTTGAAACTGCCGGCTCTGGAAAAGCCCCCAAGACCTGGGATGGGGGCCCTGCCCCAACCCACAGAGGGGGAAACTGAGGCTCAGTGCCTCACACCAGCCAGGCCCTCTGCGCCCGCAGCGCCCCCCACCCCGAGCCCGTGCCCATCCCCCGCCTGGCTCCTTGTCCTCTGGAGGAGGAGCCCCCTGGGCCCGGCTGGGGGTGCCGCACTGCCAGGAGGACAGCAGGCTTTTTAAATCCTGGC
>PVLA01010230.1:25740-65812 GCA_004027455.1 Hydrochoerus hydrochaeris
GGCGCTGACTCACTTTCTGGGAACCGCAGGAAGGATTTAAACTCTCCAGCTACGATTTCTATTTTCACCGGTGCCCCCGTCAACCCCCACTTCTCTCCTCTCCTGGGGGCCCCTCGGGCTGGTCCCCAGTGTCCCCTCCTCTGGGTAGGGCTGTAACCTGGCCCCAGCCTCTGTCACTGCAGGCTGGGGTGCCGCCCCCCCCCTTGGCCTGTGCCTCCTGTGTGGCCTGTCTGTCTGTCTGTCCCTCCCAAAGCGGGGTGAGCCATCACTGTGCCCAACATGGTCCCATCTGTGTCCCCCTTTCTCACAGTGACAGCCTAGGCCAGGGTGTTTCCCTGGCAACAGGCCCCGCCCCGCCGCAGTGGCACAGGTAACCGAGTCCCCTGCTGCCCGCCTCCCCCTGGCCTAAGGGTGGCTCTGCCCATCCTTCCCGTCACTAGTGGGCCCCCGGGAGGGGTGGGCTGGACGAGCACCCTGGCCATGCGCGCCAGGCCCGGGCTCCCTCCCCTCCAGGGCTGGGGAAACTGAGTCCCCACTGGGCGGCAGCACCGCCAGCCGGGGCCCTGGGCCTTCAGCCCCTCCTGGCCTGGCGGCAGCAGAGGTAACAAAGGACAGATGAGAGGCCTGGGGTCACCGGACAGGAAGGTTTCTCGGGGTGCACTCCCTGCTCCCTAGCTCCTTGCTGGGTACAGCCAGTGTGCCCGTCCATCAGCCTCTGTGTGTCCTCCCGTGTGCCTGCAGCGAGGTGTCCAGGAAGGGCGGGGTGGATCCTCAGCTGTTCCGGGTGCTGCACCTCCCAAGGCCGGTCCTGGGGTGCGCAGCTCTCCTGGCCACGCCCAGCTGCCACAGGCCCCAGCTGGCAGGTGGCAGCCCCTCGGCTGTGTCACCTGAAGGGTCCTCAGAGATTGGGGGACTGAACCCCCTCATTTTCACTGAGGCCCAGAGCAGTGGCGGCCTTTCCCGTGGTCACACAATGGGGCCCAGCTGCCCCTGAGCCCCCTGGGCATCAGACCTCCCAAGGCCCGCTGTGGGAGTCAGGGTGCCTGGTGTGGGAGGTGGGGTACAACAGCAGTTCCTTCTGGCTAGTTCCTGCCACCCACTGGGCTGTCACCATCCTGCTTGGCCTGTGCAATGGCCTCCCACAGTGGTGACTCTAGTTCTCCCCATTTTGCAGATAAGGAAACTGAGGCCAAAGCCCTGAACCCAGGTCTGCCCCCCTGGGGCCTCTGGGGACCAGGCAGGGCCTTCTGCTGACCACGCTCCCTGCAGGAACCTCAGCTTCCAGGTCTCCCACGGAGGCGACAAAGGTGCCTGCTGCCGCCCCGTGTGAGGCCCCCTCTGCCTCGGCGCCCCGTCTGCAACGAGCAGCTGCTGCCCTGACCTGCTACATGGGTGCCAGGGACCGACGGGGACAGCAGAGTGGACATGAGCCGGAGACCGGAGCCCGCCTGGCCCTGCTCCCTCACTGCCGCCTCCTCTTCCGTCTCCCTCCTGTCCATGTGGGGCTACCCGCCCCTTCCAGGCCCCCAAAGAACCCCGACACCCCACATGACACCCCATACCCACCATGCTCTAATGGGGGGCTCTCTCGGGTGCTGCCTGCCCCTGCGGACTTGCCCTAGGCTCCCCGGGGCCTCCACTCGCCGGGTCGTGGCCTGGAGCACCCCACCCCCACCTGGGCCACACAGGCATGCACGCGAGACCCCCTGCCCTGTGTGTCTGTCGCCGCTGCTGGGCCGTGTGGGGGTGGGGGCTGCAGAACGGGGAGAAGGACCGGACGGCCCAGCTTGGCCGGGGCTCTCAGGGAGGTCGTCACAAGACCGAAGTTCAGTCAGTTCCTGCGACCGAGGTCACCCGCCTGGCCTTGGAAGTCACCCCTGTCCTGGCCGGCAGCTCTGCTCCTGAGGTCTCAGCTCAGAGCACTCAACGGTCCCCACTGCCTGGTCCCCAGAGACAAAAAAGACTCCAGGCCACTGTCAGCACTCCTCACCCCCCACCTTTCTGGATTTTCTGAGTATCGTCCAGACAGAGCTCCAAGGAGAGGAAGAGAACTTTTCTTTTCTTTTCTTTTCTTTTCTTTTCTTTTCTTTTCTTTTCTTTTCTTTTCTTTTCTTTCCTTTCCTTTCCTTTCCTTTCCCTTTCTTTCTTTCTTTCTTTCTTTCTTTCTTTCTTTCTTTCTTTCTTTCTTTCTTTCTTTCTTTCTTAAGACAGCGTTTCGCTAGGCATTTCACACAGGCTCGAATTCCCAGACATCCTCCTGCCTCAGCCTCTCAAGTGCCTGGAAGACAGATGTGTACCGCCAAGCCCAGCTGAAAGAGAATAGTTGTTCTTCAAAAAAATAAAAGATATTTTCCATTTCTAAAAGTAATACATCTTAATTGCAGATAATTGAAAAATTAAGATAAATCAAAGAGCACACTCCTATAATTCCAGCACTCAGTAGGCTGAGGCAGGAGGATTGCCATAAATTCAAGGCCAGCCTGGGCTACAGAAAAAAAAAAGACAAATCGAAGAGAAGGTTTTCAGCGCCCTAGGATTCATGGCCCATCTACCACCCCTCAGAGCTCTTGAGCCCCACGCCTTGACCAAGCATGCAGGGGTCTGGCTGCTCTCGGGGTGTGTGGGGGTCACAGGAGAACCCGTGTGCTGCAGTCCGATTCAGCAGAACCCAGTGCCTTGTCTGTCCCCTCCCCCTACTCAAATCTGGAAGCTCCCTGACCAGCAGCTGGGGAGATAGCAGAACCCCAGTCTCACCCCAGGCCCACACACTCGGCATTTTCTCTGGATTTCTGGGGGCTCCTAGAGCTGGGCAGTCTGGGGAGCAGCTCCAGAGCCCCCATTCCAGTGCACCCCTCCACCCCCACCCACCCTCGCCCCCCCCCACTGCCTGCCCCGCCTTGCTGTGTGTGTGGGGTGTCCTTGTCTGGATGTCACTTCCTGCATGGAGGTGTGGGTCCCCCCTGCTCCTGCTGGGCACACAGCAGCCTCCTGCCAGCCCTGTCCCCCACCAGACAGGGCCCCCACCAGGGGACCAGGGCCGTGCTGGGCGGGGCTGGGTCTGCAGCCTCACCCCACCCTTGCTGGGACCCGGTGGGGGCAGGGCTTGGGGAGGAGGCAAGAGAGAGTGGGGGGCCGGGTATGGAGGAGGGGCGCTGTGGGGTCACAGGTACCCATGGGGGAACCCTTTGGGGAACCCGTTGGCAGGGAACAGACATGGGGATGGCAGCAGATTCTATTAACAGCGATTCTCATTACTGCTCTGTTAATTATTAATGGCATCAGGCAAATAAAGGAGGGAAAACCCAGCTGGGCCTGACTCAAGCCCGCAGGCCGGGGGCAAATAGCTTTTGGTCCTGGCCCAGGAGGCCGGGCTGTGACCCTGCTGGTGGAGGGCTGCCGCCCCGCCTGGGGCTGGCACCAGAACCTGCTTAAAAAAAGACAGAGACGGGACGCCAACTGCAGAAGGGGCCCGGAGGACAGTTCTGAGTGTCCCATCAGGTCAGGATGGCCTGGTCCTCTTCCCCATTAACATGAGTCCCCAGCTGGCGTGGTGGCACATGCCTAGAATCCAGCACTTTGGGAGGCTGAGGCAGGAGGATTGCAAGTTCAAGCCCAGCCTGGGCACAGACTTATGACTTATCAGTTACTCTACATGTGAAAAAAAATTAAATTTAAGAGTGGCAGAGAATGAGCAGGGCTTTTAATCAAACATCATACACCATAGCGATAAGAGGGCCCTGCACCAAAGCCAGGGAGTGAGAGCTCAAGTCACCCACAACCAGGAAGCCAGGAGGCCCCACATTTGGCGCTGTCCCGGAACCACCCAGCACTGGGCTTAAGTAGAAGCAGGGGTAGCTTCTGGGTCGCTATCAGGGAGCTGGCGAAAGGTGACTCCAAGGCAGAGCGCCCAGGGAAGCCAGCTCTGCAGATACTCCTGTAACCCAGTACCGTGGGAGGCTGAGGCAGGAGGATCACATGTTCATGCAGAGTCTGGGCAGCTTAGCAGCTTAGTGAGGCTCCATCTCAAAATAAAAAATAATAAAAGGGTTGGGATGGAGCTCAGTGCAAAGGGCCTGGGGTCAATCCCCAGGGGTGGGGGAGTAAGGGACAGGTGACACAGACGGCTGGCTGGGAGGCTGAGGCAGGAGGAGGATCAGAAGTTCAAAGCCAGCCTGGGCTACATAGTGAGACTCTGTCTCAGGAGAAAAAAAAAAACAAAAAAACCGGCAGAAGATGCCAGTCTGAATACTGGACTGGTGTCCCAGTTTGAAGATACCGCTGCCAGGAGACTGGAGTAATATCCCCTGTCACCTAGGGACAGAGGGCAGGAAAGGGGTTTCGTGGAGCAAGGCATTCTGGGAAGCAAACCTCAGGGGTAGGGAGCCTTGCCAGGAGAAGTGCATGCTGGGATCTCAGCTTATCACCAGTCCCTGGGCTCCGGCCTTCGCTGGGCAGCATCAGTTCACAAAGCCTGCTGGGACAGGGACAGGGTGGCGCCTGGCCTCTTGGTTCTGGAAGGAGCTGGGAGGAGACCTCACCTCTTTGAGCCAAAGCAGGACAGCATGGGGCTCCCAGGCAGGTGTGCTGGGCATCACGCGGGGCCGAGGGGGCTGCAGGCTGCTGTGCACTGTCGTGGGTCCCCAGAAGGCAGGACCAAGCCCAAGCCCAGTGTCTGCCAAGTCATCTGTATTCCGTAAGAGGCTCTTTGCCAACATCAAAGGACAAGGGAGGCTGAGGCTGGCCTGGAACCCACAGCTGGGTCTGCCTCTATGAGCCACCTGCTCAGCACAGGCATTTGTCATCTGCCCTGAGACACAGACAGCTGGGGTTCAGAAAGATCTCATGGCGCCGGGGACAGTGAGAGGGCAGCAGAAGCAAACGTGGTAAAGCAGGGACAAGTGGCAGTGGGGAGCCCAGGAGAGAGGCCCTGTCTGAAGAGTGGGACAGAAGTCAAGAGACCACCGGGCGTGGTGGCTCATGCCTGTAATCCCAGCACTCAGGAGGCTGAGGCAGGAGGATCATTGAGAGTTCGAGACCAGCCTGGGCTACAAAGTGAGCTCAAGGCCAGCCTGAACTGCATAGCAAGACCCTGTCTCAAAAAGACAAAAAAAAAGGCAAGAGACCACAGCAGCCCAGGGGGAAGGTGACCAGGAGAAAGAATAGAGCAGCGCTGATCTGAACTCACAGGGTGAGAATGCTCATTTGCCTTAAAACAAAACAACCCCTGACGTGCATACCAGATGGCCTACTGCATTCTGGGAAGAACAAGGGCTTCTTCCCCAGGACACTGTCACTCAGGCACATCGTGCCCGGCTCTGATGGTGTCACACGGTAAGGAGCCGTCTGGTGAGGGCCTCGGGACACACAGGGGCTTTGCCGGTCTGGCTGGGTGTAGGGGATAAGCCTGGGTGGGAGTTGACAGCACCGACCCTGCATGATAACGGTAAACATCACTCATCGCTGGACTGAGCAAAATGTAAAAAATACTCTCAAGTGATGTCATATAATATCCAGGCACAATGGTACACACCTGTAGTTCTAGCTACTAGGGAGGCTGAGGCAGGAGAATTGCTTGGGACCAAGCATTTGAGGTCAGCCTGAGTGTCAGAGCAAAGCCCTGTCTCCAAACAAAATAATTTTACACTGGGAACATTGGTACAGACTGTATTTCCAGTTCCTGGGGAGGCTGAGGCAGGAGTATCACAAATTGAAGGCCAGCCTGGGCAACTTAGTGAGACTTTGCAAAAAAAAAAAACTAAAAATGGGGTGGGGGGAGCTCAGTGGAGGAGTCTTTGCCTAGTATGCATGAGGCCCTTCTGGGTTCCATTCATGGCAACACACACACACACAAATGCAGAAAACCTAACAGAACAATGGGGAGGAAAAATGAACACTTCTCCTGAGTGTGAGCTCCAGAGGGCTCATGTTAATAATGAATGTAAAAGCAGTACATTTCCTAGCAAATGGCAAAGACTCCCAGACTGGATAAGCAAAATTAAAACAAAAACCCAGCCCCATGGTGTTTACAAGCTATCGATTTGAAACTAAGTGTCTTAGTTACTTTTCTGCTGCTGAGACAAAATACTCTACACCCAAAGTTAAAACAGCAAAGATTTATTTAGCTCACAGTTTGTCGAGGTTCCAGTCCATAATCGGCTGGCTCCAAGGCAGAGTGGCATGGCGGCATGGCAGAGGGGCAACAGTTGATGGCTGCTAGAAGACAGCAAAAGCAAGGAAGAGAGAGAGAGAAGCCGATTTCAGTCCCTTATATCATATCCAATCTGCCAGAACTAGGGCAGTGCCAATCCAGTCAGTGGACTGATCCAATAACCACCTGCCCTTGATCCCAGCATTGTACTGCAAATCAGACTCAGCTACCTCATGACTGCATGAGGCTTTGGGGGGACATCTAGACACAAACCATAACACTAGGGAATAGGAAAAGGTTAAAAAATAAAGGTTGAATCTGGGTGTGGTGACTCACACCTGAAGTCCCAGCAGTTGAGAGACTGAGGCAGGAGGATCACCAGGAGCTTGAGGCCAGACTGAGTTACATAGTGTGGCCAAGATCAGCCTGAACTTCATAGCAAGACCTTGACTCAAAAATGAATGAGTGAATGAATGAATGAATGAATGAGTGAATGAAGGGGAAGATTGGGGTAAAGTTAAAATGAGGTAAATTCAAGTCAAGACCCCAGTAGAAGGGGAAGACCCACTCTCTCTTGGGCACATTTAAATAGTAGCCCTGACACACATTTATTAGGATGGAACATAATTAATAAGGTTGATTTAACAGTTGAACTTTGTACCATACAAGTAAAAAATACTCATTTCTTTGCCAAAGCCCATCAAATATTTATGAAAATTGATCATATATCAGGCTATAAAGAAAAACCTCGATAGAATCCTCAAAGTAGACATAAGAAGAGCTTCATTCTGTGACCACAGGGCAATTAGGCTGGAAATTACGAACGAAAGTTTAAATTAAAAATCCAACCATTTGAAAATTAAAAGCCACTTCAGTAAATAACTTAAAAAAAAAAAAAAACCTAAGTGACAAACTATGTAAAAGAAAGCACACTGCAAATACCACAGGAGAACATGCACACATATGAGAACATGGCTAACATGCTCCAGGAGGATCCGATTTATACGCCCTGGCTAGGAATTCAGCCAGTAAGACAGGGTGAGAGTCAGTCAGCTGAGATCCAGCTCGGGATATTAGAAAAAAGAAAATGAAAAGAAAGCAAAGGGACAGAGACAGAAGGAATCAATGAAAATAAAAAAGAGAATCTAATAAATTAGAAAAAAGTAAGAAAGTAGAAAATAAGGCTGTGATTTGGGGGTTTGAAAGTCTAATGAATCAGACAGATTTCTAGAGGGTATAATAAACAAGCATGTAAACAGAGACAAATAACTCATACAGGTAAGAACTGAAAAGCTAAGTTTGCAGTACGCTGAGACAGGAAGGCTGTGAGCTCCAGGCCTGCATGGACCACACAGCGAGACCCTGTTCCTAAACTAAACGAAACTAAACTAAACTAAACAATATTACATAAAGTGTTATAATAATAGATTTGAAGCCAGGGATTTAGCTCAGCAGTGTAAGTGCCTGCTGGCTGGTCGTGAGTTCGATCCCTGGTACCAAAATTACAATAATAATAATAATATTTGAAAATATGGATAGATTGATATTTATAGGAAAATGGATATAATCAACAAATGAGGGAAACAAAATGTCTATGACTACAGAATAAATAGAAATAAGTTAAAATGATAAGGAAAAAGCTATTTCCTAGTAGACTCAAGTTCCTGACACTTTTACTGGCAAAAAAGAAATTTTTTTTGTACGGCCCTTTGAACCCACGGCCTCCACACTAAGCTATATGCCCAGTCCTTTTTTATTTTTTTTAATTCTGAGACAGGGTCTCATTAAATTGCTAAATCTACCAGGATGGTTTTGAATTTGGCAATCTTCTTGCCTCAGCCTCCCAGAGTGCTGGGATTACAGTGTGTACCACAAGTTCTATCAGACAGTCTGTTTGGGACACAGGTAGGATGAAAAGCTCCCCCAGCCATGTCAAGAATGCAGCATGACCTAAAATTAAGGGTCAGTAGATAGCACCAAAGTACAGACCCATTTTGTTTAGGAATTGGATAAAGATCCGAAGTCAGGTAAGTATCAGTGAGGTATCCTGGTTGAGGCTCTGCCCCACCAAAAGCAGAAACCTGTTTGAATGAGTTCAGAAAGGGGGATAAATTCCCTGTGAGTGTTCCGAGACCTCACAGAATTACCGAAGCGGAATTACCCAAGTGGGGGGCAGGCGTCTGTCATCCCAGCACTCACTTGGGAGGCTGAGGCAGGAGGATCACCTCGAGTTCAAGGCTGCATAGGGAGCTCAAAGCCAGAACTCCTGAAGGCACAATTCTCCTTCTAGTGGAGCAGTGCGCTGTGCCACACTCCCAGGTCCCCAGGGCGGAGGCCCTGTCACATAGTCTGTCATGTTCCTCGGGGTCTTGAGGCATCAGTGAACAGTAGAAGGGTGCTGCCTGCCCGGGCGGTGGTGACGCCAGCCTCCTGCTCCCCTTCCAGACTGGTGACCCATTTCCCCGGGGTGAGGTGGAGAGTGACTGGCTTCATCCAGTGAGGGCGGTGTGAGCGGGAGCAGCACTGAGCACCATCTCTGGGCAAAGCCTAGAGGCCCGTCCCTTCCGGTACAGGGCTGTGACCTCAGCTCGGAGAGCATTCGTCACGGGCGGGCAATGCAGAGCCTGTCACAGCTGTCCCCAAGAGTCGCCTGGGCCCACAATATGACTCAGTAGGAGCAAGAAACAACCTCCTCTCCCAGCACTCTGGGAAGCTGAGGCAGGAGGATCAGACGTTCAAAGCCAGCCTGGGCAACTTGGTGAGAATCACCTCACAGGAAGGGGCGAGCTGGGGGTGCAGCTCAGGCAAAGGTGCTGGGTTGAGTCCCCAGTACTGAAAAAGAGAAGGAAAAGTGTCCTGTCTTGGGCCAGGAGGTTTCCGTTCTGTGTCACTGCTGCAGAGCCCGGCTCGTGCTGACTAGTTCAAGGACAGACGCTTGTCCCAGGCCAAGAGCCCAGGCCGTGTGGAACCTGAAAACACCGCTCGGTGCTTAGCAAAGCCCACAACTCCTCCTGGCCCTGGGCCCGCCCGGCCACGTGATAAGACAAGAGAATTCAAGGGCACAGCTCCGAAAGAGGCAAAGTGACAAGGTCCCCTTGCTGTGGGTACCAGACCTGTCTCCTTGGAAAGGCAAATGTTGGGAGGGGCCAGGAATTTAGCTCAGTGGCTTAAGCGCCTGCCTGGCAAGTGCAAGGTCATGAGTTTGATCCCCTGTACCACAAAAAAAAGGGAAACACAATGGGGACCAAATGAAAAACTAGGAAACAATACGAGTTCATCCAGGGCGGCCAGGTACAAAACCAGCGTCCAGAAGACGCTGCTGCCTCTGGCTTTTCCTGGACCAGATTTCACTCCACCCCTCCTCGCCCCAGCCCGTTCCTGCCTGTGGGTTTGAAAGTTATAAATCTCCTTCTTTTAGAAATTACCTTTACCCGGGTGTGGTGGTGCACGGCTGTCATCCTGGCACTCAGGAAGCTGAGGCAGGAAGATCTCGGGAGTTCAAGGCCAGTCTGGGCTACATAGTGAGACCCCACCTCAAAAAAACAAAACAAAAGCCACTTTAAATTCTCCTTGTGCCTGAGGGAACGGACTTAACAGAAGCTGAATGTTCTTCATTCTTTTTCCAGACAGTGACAGTGAGGCCTTGGGGCAGTGTGACCCCAGTGCGCCCCCAGTCCTACCTCCCCAGGGCCGAGCCTGCTCGTGTCCTGTCCTGCCGCATTTTAACCTGACAGTGCTGTTGAGGCTGCCGATTCTCACGGCCTCTCCTGCTAGATTTCAGCCAGGCTGGCGAAGCTCGGCCCTTCGTCTCTGTATCTTACGTTTGGGAGAGGCCTTGGCTTCCTTCTCCCTCGTAACCCTCTGTTCTCTCAGCAAATACCTGGGGAGGCCCAAGTTCCCTGAGTTCGTCCGAAATATCTTTTTTTTTGTCTTTTTGAGACAAGGTTTCGCTATGCAGTTCAGGCTGCCTTGAGCTCACTTTGAAGCCCAGACTGGTCTCGAACTCGCAACAATCCTCCTGCCTCTGCCTCCCGAGTGCTGGGATTACAGGTGTGAGCCACTGCGCCCGGCTCATCTGAAATATCTTTATTGGATCCTCACTCTTTCTTTTTTTTAATAAGAAGAATTTTTGTTTTGTTTTTGAGACACGGTCTAGGTATGTGGTCCTGCGGGGGTCTGTCGTCCCCGTGGCCGTGGCACTGTGGGGCAGGCTGCGTGCTGGAGCCCCCGTCCACCCTGCATCCGCCCTGTGTGGTCGCTGTGACTGCCCCAGGGCCTGCTCCTTGGGCCGGGCAGTTTAGAAGCTGTGCCCAGGGACCCTCGCGCAGCGCTGTCACTGGTGGACCGGGCAGTGGTCCGGTGCGCGGATTTCTCTTCTCCCAGTTAGAGAAGAGAACTCTGCGGAGAGGGGCTGGTGTGCTTGGGTCCTCCCAGGACCTCTGTCCTTGGCCTACAGCTGTCCCCTGTCCAGTGTCTCCACGACGGACCTATCCCTGTCCTGATGTCTCACAAGGTCACCTGCTCACACTGGACAAGGGACAAGGTGTCCACAGTGACCTAAGACATTGAAAGGAGAAGCCATAGGGCTTCTTAAGGCCTGGCCTTGGAAGAGGAGTGACATCATCTCGGCCACATGTGATTGGTCAAACCAAGAGGCAAGGCCGATCCTGATTGGAGAAAGGAAGGGGGCGGAGATTGCCTGGGTTCTAAGACTTCCTCAGGAGAGTACTCTTAAAGGGACAGCAGTCTAATCAGACCACCAATGGAGAAGTGTGACTGTCCTGGGCCTTTTTTGTATCCAAAATATCTTCGATGCCCTTGAGTAACAAAGATGACTTAACCTCTTATGTTTCATCTTTCCATCTTTAAACTGTAGAGCCAGGTAAGCCTAGCATACAGGAGGCTGAGGCAGGAGGATCTCTGTGAGTTCAACCCCAGCTGGGACTGCATAGGGAGACCCTGCCTCAAAAAGAGAAAGATAATAATAACACAAAACTGTTGTTGAGGATTTAATCTCAATGAAGTAATGTATAAAGTGCCTGGAGCACCATGTCTTTAGTATGGGGGTCCTTAGAAAATACAATTTTTCCTTCTGGGACCTTTTCTTTGTGTGTAATATTGGACACAGTGCACAGGTGTCGATTCAGTTATTTATCTTGCTTGGAGCTGGTGCCCTTGGGGTGGGGCCCCCGGGCCTTGCATACACTAGCCCAGCGCCCCCTCTCCTGAGCTGCGGCCTCCTCAGGGCACGGCCAACTCCCCTGATTCAGGGAGATTTTCAGGCATCACTGAGAATTACAGCTGATTACAGGGCCTGGTCCTGTCTCCCCCTAACCTGGTGTGATGGCGCATCTGTAATCCCAGCATTCTGGGAGGCTGAGGCAGGAGGATCGAAGGTGAGAACCCAGCCTGGCAATTTAGCAACTTAGGGAGACCTTGTCTCAATATAAAAAAGAAAAAAGAAAGGCTGGGGATGGGTCTTGGCCTGAGGGCCTTGGGCTCCGAGCCCCAAATAATGATAGTAATAATCATGGTGACGGAGGCAGTGGTGGTGGTTCACCCCTCCCAGGCTGTCTCTGAGACCCAGGCCAGGGTCCCCTCCCCTCCCGTGTGTCTGTCCCCCCTCTCATCCTTGTCAGCTGTACCTCGGGCCATCCCCCAGCCCTGTCCCCCGCCGCGCCGAGCCCGGAAGTCTGCCTCACTCGCCCTTGGCCCCCGCCTTCCCCGCCATCTGCCTCTCCCTTTCTCCGTGGCTTTTCCATTTCCTCGCACCCTGCGCTTGTACCCTCCGAGCCGTCGTCCAGGGCCTCCTCCGGAATGTGCTGTCCCCTCTGCCGGCTGCGGACCCTGTGGGAGTGGGGGCGGACGACCTGCAGCTGTCCGCTCGTGCCCGGTGACCACTTGCTCTGTCTTTGGGTCGGATCTCGGCGCAGAATCACATCCTGCTTTTCACCCCTCCGCAGCCGCCGGCACCCGGGGAACCTTCTCGGCTGTCTTTCAAGATCAGTGAGCTTTGGTGACACTATTAGATTTTGTGAACAACCCTTAGCAGGAGGTGTGACAATACCAGATGTGTCTGCCGGGTTCCTGAACTCGCTCATCAACTTGAATACGTTATATAGGCATAATTTAAAATCGGTGGTGCAGGCTGGGGAGGCTGAGGCAGGAGAATTGCAGTGAGTTCAAGCCTAGCCTGGACTTCATAGTGAGCTCCAGAGCAGTCAAAACACACATAGAGAGACTCTGTCTCAAAAAACCCCGAAAATACCAGGAGCAGGAGGATCGCCACAAGTTCAAGGCCAGCCTGGGCTACAGTGAGGCCAAGGTCAGCCTGGCCTCACAGCAAGACCTCATCTCAAAAAAACAAAATTAACTCATTAAAATAATATCAGTAAGGAAAACACGGGCTATTTATTTACTTTTGAGGCAGGATCTTACTATGTAGTCCAGGCTGTCCTTGAACTCACTGTGTTGCCCAGGCTGGCCTTGGACTTGTGGTGATCCTCCTGCCTCAGCCTCCCAAGTGCCAGGATTACAGATGTTTGCCACCAGTCCAGGCAGGGGCTATTTATTAAATGGTATTAAGACAACCATTCAGTGCTTGGGGACAGGTGGGGGAGGCTGTTAGCCTGAATGTAAGCCATAACTAAAATAAATTGGAGCCCAAACGAAAACTTAAATATGAAAGTTATGTATAGCAGAGACCCATAAAAGAAAACAAAAGCAAACAGCCAATTAGGAGGCCCTGGTGCGACATGAGATGACCCTGAGGGGCAGAGAACAGGGATCTACAGGGTCCCCTGGCCTCCTGGGGGTGTCTAGTGGGCAGAGCGGTGGTGCCCCCAGAAGGGGTGCCAAGCTGCCTGTGGTTGGTGCAGGAGGCTGAGGCAGGAGGATCGCTGCTAGTTGGAGGCCAACCTGGGTCACACAGTGAGACCCTGTCTCAAAAGCAAAACAAAAACCAAAAACAAAACAGACTTTCGGAGTTGTCAGAGGATCTGGGCAGGGGCATCCCAGTGCCTCCTGGTTGATCAAAAAGACCCAGAGTCCACAGCCAGTGACTTGGGTAAATGATTGCTTTGCCTTTGCTTCCACAAAGCCGGCGCAGAGCAGCAGCCCCAGTGCGGGGGGACAGCAGGGAGTGTCCTGCCCCCCACCCCGCTGTGAGAGACCCCGGGGGACGGAGGGTGCTGGCCACAGGTCCCCAGGGCCACGCTGCACGGCCCCCGCTGTCCCTCATGAGGGCACCAAGGGCCAAGGGCAGAGCTGGGGAGCCAGCACCCTGAGGACTGCGGCCGAGCGCGCCCCAGTTTTGCAAACTACCAAGCAGCTCCGTGGCCGGGGAGAGGAGGCCAGGAGGGTTGGGGGGCCCACAGGAGGCTTCTGTAGCCAGAACAAAACAGCAGCAGGCGCAGCGGCCTTGCTACCCCACCCGGCACGGCCACGCCCACCCGGGCTGCGTCCAGGGCCCGGCTGGGCTGTCTCCTCCCGGCGGGCGCTGCCCTCCCTTCCCTGCGCCCCTGGCTTGCGCGCTAGTCATGGGCATTGATTTTCCATCCTGCCACTGCTGAGCTGGGAAGGAAGGCGCATCCCGGATCGATGCCCTGAGCCAGCCCGAGGCTGGGGGTGGCGGCCGAGGCTCTGGGGACCCGGTTGGTGGGGCAGCAGCTGCCCAAGGTGGTCAGTGGGGCCCAGGGGACACAGGGAACAGCGCCCAGCAGGCGGAATTGGGGGTGTGCAATGGGGGTTCTGGGGTGTGGAGATGTAGGCCGGGGTGCAGGGGGTGATAAAAAATACGCCAGTCTCGGGGCATGAGAGCCTGGGCTCCAGCCCCCCAACAGAAGGGCGGTGAGGGAGGGGACAGGGTCTGAGATACACCTGGCCCCACGGACGGTGCCAGCAGGTGACTACAAGCAATCAGCCACCTCCCCACCACCTCTGGCTGGCAGGAGGCCCACGCCTGCCTGAGTGTGGGCACTGATGGTGTCCCAGGCCCTGGGGTGCTGGGCACCTCCTCCCACCTCCCCCGGCTCTGTCCGCCTCACCCCCATCCTCAGAGCTCGCCCCCCACCCCCTGGGCTCTCACTACATGGCCTAGACCTTGAGATTCTCCTGCCTCAGCCTCCCAAATGCTGAACGGGCAGGCAAGTGCCACCACTCCTGGTATCTGGTGTTTTTGCCACCCGTGCAGAGCCCTGTGTGGTGCAGGTGGAAAATGACCCTGGGACCTGTCTATCACCTGGGTCCCTGGGCCGAGGAGCTGCAAGTGTGTCCACGTGATATCCCTAGCCACGGACTGAGCTCTCTGTCCTGGTGGGGCATGCAAGGAGACACGGCCCAGGATGGAGCTCAGCACAGGGGTCTGTGGGCTGGGGAATCGCCTCTGCACCCCTCCCTCTGGGCCCGCGAGCACCCAGCCTCCCGCCACCCTTCTTCCTCCCTGGCAGGCGAGCCATTAAGCCCCAGCCAAGCTCCAGCGGCCCCGCAGCCTCAGCACTTAGTGCATTTGCAGCCATTAGCCAGGGCCCGGCCGGTCAGGTCAGGTTAATGCGCAGCCCGCCTGCCCCGCCCTGGGGACCTTGTGGGGCTCCATCTGTGAGGGAGACAGAGCAGGACAGGGAAACACGGGCAACTCCAGGACCCACGTAGACAGTAGTGCAGGTTGTTCACTGCACAAGGGTGCTGCTCAGGGCACAAGTAGGGATACGGTTCAGTCCGCTCTGCAGTTCGGGGCTCAGGCCCCTCTCGTGGGTGCTTCCTGCCTGGGGCAGGGGTGGGGGGCTGCCCTTTCCTCACCCATTCAAATGTGCTGCAGAGGTGCCAGGCGTGGTGGCTCACGCCTGTAATCCCAGAACTTGGGAGGCTGAGGCAAGAGGATTGTGCACGTTCAAAACCAGCCTGGGCTCAAGCCCAGCCTGAAGTGTGTGGTGAGAACGTCACCAAAAAAAAATCATGCTGCAGAGACTGTGAGAAGCCAGAGTCTTACATAATATTTTTTGAAATTGCACTCGTAAGTAAGCTGGGAGTGGTGGCACACGCCTGTCACCCTAGCTTTCTGGGAGGCCAAGGCAGGAGGAGCACAAGTCCAAACCCAGCCTGGGCAATTCAGCAAGACCTTGCCTCAAAATAAAAAAATTAAAAAAGGTGTGGAGATGTAGCTCACCACGAAGGCCTTGAGTTCAATCTCCGATACCATGAAAATCAAAAAACAAAACAAAGCAAAACAAAAAGCACTTCTGTTACCTTATTTTTGGAGTGCATGTGACTATGAATTTTATCATATGAATTAGTTTTTGTTTTGTCTTGTTTTGTTAGAGACGAGGTCCTGTTATGTAACCCAAACTGGCCTTGCATTCACAAAGATCCTCCTGCCTCAGCCTCCCTCCCAAGTGCTGGGATTACAAGCATTTGCCACCACGCCCGGCTTCATAACGTATAATTTGAGTTACAAGCATGCCGCCAGGTTCCGTCTTCCAAAACTTCCTCTTGTGGTGTCACCTACCGGTCTTTTCCCAGCCACCGAAGCTTCCCCACCCAGTAAACGTCAGGCAAAGGGAATCACATCGCCGCGGCTTTTCAGCCCGGTTCTTCTCCCTCTGCAGAAGGGCGCTGGAGCCCTGGGGCCGCGGCTGGGCCTCAAGTGTGCCTGGCAAGCGCTCTGCGGCCCGGCCCTGTTTCCACCTCTGTCTGGTCCGTGTGGGCCACCGTTTGTTCCTGTCCTGGGTGCTGCAGTCTGCAGAGGAGCCCCCGGGGCTTGGACCTGTCTCCCCTCAGATGCCTGGCTGTGATTCTCAGGACCGAGGAGGCCAGGAGCCGAGGGGCTGCCTCACCCTGTGACAGGCTGGTGGCCTCCAGGACGGCCACGCCTGGCTCTGCTGAGGCCCCTCCCCCGTTCCAGGTGCTCTGCGGACTCCTGCCTTTCGGGGTCTTGTTGGCGTCTTGCTGTGTATTTGGCTTTCGTTTCCTGGATGACCAGATGACCGAGGACCTTTCCATATGCCGATTCACCACCCAGCTATCCTCCCTGATGAGGCGTCCGAGCATCTCCGGTGCAATTTGACTGCCTTGCTTTGAGACTGCTGAGTCTTGGTGTTTTGTTGTTTCGTTTTATTTTGTTTTGAGACAGGGTCTCACTATGGAGTCCAGGCTGGCCTCAAGCTCATGCGTGATCCTCCTGCCTCAGCCTCCCGAGAGCTGGAGTCACAGGCATGCACCACCACCCCCAGCTGAGTCTTCACGGCTCTTTCTGTGCCCCAGATACACAAACCTGTTGTGGTTTGCAAATCCTTTTTCCCACCTCCAGCCTGACCTCTCCTCTGAACAGTCTTTCTCAGAATGAAAGTTTCCATGGTGAGGAAGGGCTGGTAATTTGTGTTTTCTCTTATGGGCCAATCAATATTCTTACGTCTAAGAATTTTGCCTAATGTGAAGTGCCCAAGATTTTCTCCTGTTTCTTTCTAAAAGTTTGGTCAGGACTGGTGGCCCCTGTCATCCTAGCATTCGGGAGGCTGAGGCAGGAGGATCGCCATGAGTTGGAGGCCAGCCTGTGCTACACAGTGAGCTTAGGGCCAACCTGGACTACGAAGGGAGGCCCTGTCTCAAAAAAACAAAACACAGTTGTCCAGTCATAAACCTCACATTTAGGTCTATGACCCAGCGGGAGGTGTCACATATGGTGTGAGGTAAGGATTAAGGCTCTCGGTTTCCCACTGCGGTGGACCCAGTGGTAGGGCATTTGCTTACCATACAAAGGCTCTGGCTTCTATCTCTGGTTCTGGAAGAAGAGATGTTTTGTTTTGGCCTGAAGACAGATGCCTGACTGTCCCTCCGTGTTTACTAAAGGAAAAGTACAAAGCTCTGGTCATAAGGCTGACCACGCAGGGGAGGTCAAGTCAGTGCCCTCTGGCCCTGCACTCTTGGCAGTCCTCCTGCCTCAGCCTCCCAAGTGCTGGGATTACAGGCATGCACCACCACACCTGGCTTGGAGGTTGGAGCTTTTATTCCCACTTCTTGGGTAAAAAAATACGGCTCAGAGAGGTTAAGGAATTTACCTATGGATGCACAATCAATGGGGAAGCAGGATTTGAACTCAGGGTGTCCACCTGCACTAGAGGCCAGCAGAGGACAGTTGGGCGGCTGGGTGTGCATTGCTGCCTGCTGCTTGGTGTCCCTGGGGGCTGGGGCGAGGGCAGCTTTCCTCCCAGGACTCTGATGAGACCAGAGCTGCCTCTGTCACAAGAGTCTCTATGTGGTCCCTTGGGGGCACACCTCGTCCTGGCCGGCTCTCGTCCTTGGGGACTGGCCAGGCCCTCGCTAGCAGTGGGAAGCGTGCCAGGCACATGTTGGCAAAGGGCACGAGCCTGGCTGCGGCCCCTGCAGCCCCCGACCTTCTCTGTCCAAGCTCAGTCTGTGCCACTCATCAGATCTGCCTCAAGATCCAGTAGAATGACGAGGGCCAGAGGGATGCCCAGCACCACACTGTCCCTCTGGCCCCTGCCGGCCCCTCCCTTCTACAGCCCCTCCAGCCTCAGCCTTGGGCTCTTTGGTCAGGGTCAGCCTTTGCAGTGTTCCCTCTGCCAGGAGCAGTTTCCACCCGTCTCTTCCCTTGTGGAACTCCTAGTCATCCTTCAAAACCCGCGGACTCCATGATTCCTCAAGTCCTCCCTGAGCCTCCCTGGAGACAGTTTATCACCATGATGGTTTTAGAGTCAGGAGACCGGGGGTCTGAACACGGGTGTTTATTGTCCCACCTCTCAGAGATCCTGTCGTTGGTGATAAAATAGAGCTTAAAATGTTACCCTCTGAGCCCAGCAAGGTGGTGCACGCCTGTGATCCCAGCCCACTGGGAGGCAGAGGCAGGAGACTCGTGTGAGCCTCAGGTCCGGACAACTTAGTGATTTAACACGAGTCTGTCTTGGAATAGAAAATAGAAAAGGAGGTGGGGGTTGTAGCCAGTGTGAAGGGCCCGGAATCCAAACCTAATACCACACGCGCACACACGTGCGCACATACACATACGCACATTTGCGGTGACCCCAGGAGAGGGGCCGGCAGCCCCCGGGGAGGCACAGGGCAGGCACAGGCGCTCGACCCTGGTGGGGACTCCCACACCTGGCCGGTTTGCCCCAGCGAGTGTGCCGTCACTGTTCGTCCGGTCCCCCGGCCAGCCCCGCTCGCTCGGGGACCAGGGCAGGGCGCCGGGGAGGCCCCAGCGGCAGAGCCGCGCAGGCCTCTTGATCTCTGGCTGCACCGCGAGGTGGAGGCCGCAGGGCCCTGGAGATGGTCTCCATGGCGACGGCGCGGCCGCCCCCATCTCGATGTAAATTAGTTAGGATTTTATTAGTGTGCAGAATTTCAAGAGGCCGAATCCTGCCTGGGAAGGCAGCGGACGAGGGGGCGGCAGGGGGAGTTCTGGGGCTCCTCACCAGAGAGGACCCCAACTGGGAAGCGGGTCCTGGGGGAGGATGGGCCAGAGTCTCCGATGTCCTTGGCCTGTGACCCGCGGGGTCAGCCTGTCCCCGGAGGAGGGGACACACAGGCCCTTCCTGTCTCCTGGGCAGCAGCCCAGGGCCGGGGGGCCCCAGGGGACAGGGAGAC
Source organism: Hydrochoerus hydrochaeris (assembly GCA_004027455.1). Classification (NCBI taxonomy): domain Eukaryota; kingdom Metazoa; phylum Chordata; class Mammalia; order Rodentia; family Hydrochaeridae; genus Hydrochoerus; species Hydrochoerus hydrochaeris. The sequence continues at coordinate 44,486 of PVLA01010230.1, forward strand.
AGCCAGGGCCGCAGAGGTCACCAGCTGTCCCCGAGGGCACCCACTGGCCGGGGAGGGCATCACCGTGAGGGCCACTGGTTCTGGGGCTGGGACTCCGGCCCGGCAGCCTGGCAGAGGCAGAGTGACGGACACGGGACACCTGGTCACGGCTCCCCCTCCCCAAGTGGCACACACGTGGTTCCCCGCCGGAGCTGGACAGAGCTTGTCTTTCCCCAGTGGCTGTGGCTACACTTGATGGGGTCCCCAAGGCACAGCCTGTCAGCGCCCTGAGCTGGCTCTGCACCCTGCTGTACAGTCAGCTCGGAGAACCCAGGGCCGCAGGGATCCCAGCCGCCCGGCATGGGGTGGGCACCTAGCAGGTGGTGCCCACGGGCGGGACAGGGCAGAGGAGCGGACAGGCATGGACAGCCTAGGGGGACAGGGACAGGGAAGAGGCTGGAGGTGCTGATGGGCGGGGCTGAGAGGGGTGGACACTGGATGGGGGTGGAGGGGGTGGACAGAGGGGTGGGTGGGTGGTGGGATGGCGGATGGACGGATGGGCATGAGGGTCACACGGGGACCTCATTTCACAGGACAGCCTGGTCGTTGTGCTGATGGCCATTGTGACACTGGCTTTGTGAACCTGTGCCTCAGTTTCCCTGGATGGAGGATGGGCCTGCACACTGCCTGAGCCCCGTGAAGCTGCTGTCACTCTGTCCTCTGTGCTGGATGTGGCTTGGGGACCCTGGTCGGTTGCCTGCCCCTGCAGTGGGCCTCGGGGTGGGACAGGACCACTAGGTTGGGCTCTCTGGGCCTGTCCCCGCTGCAGGCTCTGCTGCCCTGGGGGCTGGAAGATCCCTCCGGCGCTTCTGCCTGAGGTGCTGGTTTCGTCCCTCCCCTCCGGACAAGAGCTTCTGTCCCCAGAGTGGCTGGTGACAGGCTGTGTCTGTATGTCACTGCCAGCCTGTGACCTGGCAGTGCCACGGGGCCTGGTGACCCTGTGCCCTCTGACCCCACCGTGGTGGGGAGGCCCCTCTGCAGGGCAGGGTGTCGGGGTCGGAGAGTGGGGGTGGGAGGTGGGTGCGGGTGCCAGGTCTGCAGCAAACCTCCCCACACTCCTGAGGGTGCCGAGTTGGGGCCCAGGGCTGAGACCCTGCAGGCAGGAGGGGCCGGGCCACCTGCCCTGTCCCTGTCACGCATCTCACTAATCCGCCCCACACCAGAAAACGTAATTAAACTGGTGTGCGGTGTGTCATTTCAACGAGGCTGGAGGTGAGGGATCGAGCAGACAGGCACTCGGCCGCCAGCCCACGTCTGCTGCCCCGCGGGGTCCTGCCCTGGTCGCCCCAGTGGGAAGCTGCTGCCTTGACTGCTTGGCCTTTTCTCTCCTCTCCTTTTCCTTTTAGAGGCCAGGCTGCCCTCCAGCTCACAGGCTCAGGCTGCTCTGAGCCCTGGGGGGACCCGGCCCCCAGAGCTCCTATCTCCCGCAGCCGCAGCCTGGATTTCCTCCCTGCTTGTTCAGTCCAGACAGAGCTGCAGAAAAGCGGATTCCCCAGGCCAGGTCCTCCAGGCCTCTGTCAGGGCCTCCTCATTCATGCGGGGCTGCTTCCCTGCTGGGGTGTCTCCCCTGGCTCACCCAAGGCGCTGTCACCTGGCCCAGGAGGGGACACCCAGCCTGCACTTGGTGCCCAAGCAGCCGGCAAGCCAGGTTCTGGACTGGGACGCAGGCTCTGCCACTGTGGGTCAAGGCTCCTGTGGACCTGGGACCATGCGGAGTGTGGAGACAGGGATATGGTGACGGGGACGTGATCAAGGCCCGTCTCTGGGGAGAGGCCTGGGCATCCACTGGAGGAGGCTGCCACAGCCAGCATCCCAGCAAGGGGTTGAGGCCCTCAGAGGCCGAGGACGGCAGGGCAGGGCTCGGCCCTCACCTGCCCACTCCTGGCCGCCCACGGCACCTCAGATGCACGGGGCGCCTGGGTCTGTTGTCCCAGCACTCAGGAGGCTGAGGCAGAAGGGTTGCTGTGGGTTGAAGGCCAGCGGGGCTACACAGTGAGATCCTGTTTCAAAACAACAACAAAAACAGAACAGATGGGCGAACAAGAGACCTGAGGCCTTGCAGTGCGGAGAGGGAGGCCTGTCTGCCCGGGGTCACTGCTGACGAGGCCTGGTCACCTCACTGCCCTTCTGCCCACGCCAGCTTCTTGTCTAACAAGGTGAGGCCCAGGCTCCCTCCCCCTGGCCACACCCAGGGCCCTCCCCTGCCATCTGCCCTGCCCTTGGTGACCCTGGTGGGGGCCAGCTGGAGGGCCCTGGGTTCCCGCCAGGCCTGAGGTCTGCGGGTCTGGATTCAGATCCTGCTACACTACCTACCATCTTAGAGACATCACTGGGTCTCAGCCTCCGTTTCCCGTTGGGGGCCGAACCTGTGGGTTTCTCTGAGGCTGGACCTTCTCTGGACTCTGCTGGGCATCTCTGTCTGTGTGGGGCGGGTGCCTTCCTGTCCTGACCCCGGCACCCCCATCCTCTCCCCTCCTCCCCAGCCCGCCCCTCGGCTCCACCCTCCGCCCCAGGGCCGCTCCCCGCCCGGCGATCTGCGGTTCCCAGGGCCGTGGTCGGGCAGCTGCAGGCACCTGGATCATTTGGACGCCCCGATCCGAACCGACCTGACCCGACCCGATCCGATCCCAGCTCCGGCCCCCGCTCGGAGGCCTCGGCTCCCCTCCCCCTTCCCCTCCCCGCCCCTCCCCCTCGCGCCTGTATTTTTAGCTCCGCTGCTGCCTGCGGAGGGCTGAGCCTCGTGAGCAGCCTGCTCCTCTCCGCCAGCCTGGCGAGGGTTTATCTGCTGTGACAGCCCCAAGGGCAGCGGGCACACGGTCGCCCTCGCAGGTTTGCAGCCCGGGCCGCAGGGTGCAGGGCCGGCCCTGGGTCCTGTCTAGGCCTCCGAGCGGCCTCAGCCTCCCCTGGGGCTTTGCACCTTTGTCTCTGGAAGGTTCCAGCGAGGCCGAGTCCTGCTCCTCTGTCTCCGCTTGGTCCTGTCCTCTGCAGCTGCCGTGGCCCCTCCCCGTCCTTCCCTGCTCTCCCTCCCTGCACGCGGGACACCCCTGGTCCTCTCTACCCTCAGGAAAAGGAGACCCCTGCAGCCGCCAGCGCCCACCCCTGTGGCTGCCACCCCTGAGGGACAGGAGGGGAAGGGACCCCGGACCAGAAGTCCCAGCACCCCTGAGTCCCTGCCCGCAGGGCCCCCCCTGTTGGCCGTTTGGGGGTTCTCCCCATACACCCCCCTTCCCTGCCCCTTCTGGCTGACCTGAGCTCAGCTTTGGGAGTGGTGCTTTAGAGCTGGCGCTGTCACCCCAGGGGTGCACACGCCTTCCTCCTTCAGTCCCCCACCACTCTATGCCGCGGGCTCAGGGACCCAGAGAGATCAAGCCCTGCGCCCCAAGTCACACAGCCCCGGCTGGGCTAAGCGAGGGGTCAGGATCGCTCTGGCCCGGGGACCCCATCACCCCTTCTTCCCGCCCGTCCTCCTTCCCTCCTTCCTCCCTGGCAGCCGGGCACAGCCCGGAGGGGCCCTGTGCCAGCCCCTCCCTCCGCCTGGGTGCCCCGTCCAGGCTGGTGGACTCCGCCTGCCCCTCTGAATCCCTGCCTCCGTGTCTTGGGGGGAGGGGACATACCAGACAATCTCCAGGGTGCCCCCGAGAGCAGCCCCAAAACAGCGGGGTAGGGTGGGGCAGGGTCTGAGTGGTGACAGCAGAGGCAGAAACGGTCAAGGATCAGGGGCCGAGCAGCCAGCTGGTCCCCAGCCGCAGGGCCTGTATGGAGGCCACAGCGGGGACCTGCAGGGAGGGGGACATCGCCCATGCCTGGGTCTGTGCCACTGTGGACTGGGGAGGCCCCTACTTCCTCTCTCTCTTGTTTTGTTTCGTTTTTGAAACAAGTTCTCACCCTGTGGCCTAGGCTGGCCTCCAAATTGTGGGGATCCTCCTGCCTCAGCCTCCTGAGCACTGGGATCACAGATGTGTTTTCAGGCTGGGGAGTCAGTCCTGGGTTCAAAGTGCTTAGAAAGGCCAGGAAGTGGAGGTGTGGGGTGTCCCCACTCACTTGGGGACCTGAGTCACCCTGTGCCACTGTGGTCCACACCCCCCCTGATACACGATGGGTCTGGGGTCATGGTGGACTTTATGTCCTCAAAGCATGAAGCCTGCGGCCCCGGAGACCTGCGCCCCTCCTCCCTGCCTTGGTTTCCTGACTGACAGTCTGCTTCCCTCTGCCACCCACGCTGTGCCCCCCAAAAGGAGCCTCTGCTGTTCTTCCCCTGGGTGGTGCACCTGCCCCCCCGCCCCCTCCCCTGCTCAGGTGGCCCCCGCCACATTCACAGGCACCTGGCCACTGGGCTTCCCTCTGAGCAATGGACCCCGCCGTCTCCCATCAGAAGCTGGGCTGGGCTCCTTGGCCTGTGCCGCCTCTGAAGGATCTGAACCCAGTACCCGGTGATGAGCTGCTGTTTCCCACAGGGAGCCGGGCTTAGTGCACACAGCTCACAGGACACGGAAGGGCTGGGTGCAGGAACGAGCGAACAGCTGGGCGTGGTGGGGCACCTGTTATCCCAGCACTCGGGAGGCTGAGGCAGGAGGATGGCCAGGTCAAAGCCAGCCTGGTCCCTGCAGTTCAATCCTGCCTAAAAAAGCAAAAACAAAACAAAACGCAAAATGTAAGTAAGGGTTTGAGCACATGAGCCAGGCTGCCTGGGTTTGTATCATGACCAGGATCCTGGGGTAGATTACTCAACCTTGCTGTACCTCAGTTTCTCCATCTACAAAATGGGCCAGACAGTGCCTACCTCAGATGAAAGCATTTCAGGACAAGGTCCCAGAGCCGTGCTGTGCCACAGATGAATGACACAGGCTGGTGTCACCGCCCCACCCCACGGCAGCCGAGGCACTGCCCCCAGGGAAAATACAGGCTCTCCTCCCACCCACACTTCACCCCTGCATCAAAACCCCTGCACACAAGCCCTTGGCACTTCCCCTGGCTTTGGTGTACTCAGAAACGTGAACCCAGGCCGGCCAGCCTCAGGACCTTTGCACTTGCTGCCTTGCCCTGGATGCCCTGTCCGTGGGGGTGGTCCTCTCCTCTCCCCGACCCAACCCTTGGGGGCTCCCATGTCCCTCTTGCCCTGGGGGCTCCCATGTCCCTTTAACTGTCTTTGTCTCTCTCTCCCCTCTCGGATGCCAGAACGTTTTCCCGTGGTGCTCAGAAGTGTTCCTGGCAGGAGGAAGCGCTCATAAATATTGATTGGGCCCAGGAATGAGTGAGCGCCGTTACCACATCGCTGCTGCTCTGCAGGCCAGAGAGGCCACTGCGGGCTGCAGGCAGCGGCCCTGGGCCAGTAAGGAAAGGCAGCAGCCCTGCCCGTCCTCCGCCAGAGACCAAAAGCCAGCGGGCTCTTGACCGCGGGCAGGGTCCGGCTTCCCGCTGCTGTGGCTTCCAGGCGCGGGTCCAGGAGAAGGCGAGGCCGGCGGGGGCTCCTCGGGCCCCCAGGGTGTGGCAGAGGAGGGTTCAGAGCGGGGCCACCGAAGCTTTGTGCCGCTCCATTGTGCCCAGATGGAGGAAGAGGAGGCAGAAGGACACGCAGCCCTTTAGAAACGGCCGCTCTCTGCGCGCCCACCCCGAGCGCCTGGCCAGGCCTGGGAGCTGGCAGGGGTGCGCCCGGTCCCTGCCCTCGGGATGCCGGGCAGGCGGGACTTGGCTGGGGATAAAGACACTCAGGTGCGCGGGAGAGCGTGGAGGGGAGAGTGGGCTCCCCACAGAGCTGCCCCTCCTCCCACGCCGTGCGGTCTGGGGGTCCCCGCTTCCAGGAGGGCCGGCATCCAGCTCCTCCCAAACCCTCACCTGCAGAGGGGTCGGAGACTTTTGGGGGCCACCCTCCCCCTCTCTACTCCCTCAGGGGCACGTGTGACCTCTAGGGAACCTAGGGGCCTACCACCCCCCAGCAGCACCTGCAGGGGTTTGGGGCCCAGGGCTGTGACCCAACCTTCGTTCCGGATCTGTCGCTCTCCCCCTGTGAGTGGAATGGGCACTGTCAGGGTCTCCAGCAAGTCACCGAGAAGGAAAGGCAGGTCCAGCCCCAAGCCCGGACCCTGAGGACACGGCCTTGCGCTTCACGGAGTGCCCATGTCAAACCAAGCCGCTCCCGGGGTCCTAGCCTAGGAACATTACTGTCCTTAAACAGGGGTCCTGGGACAGACAGACGCCTGCGGAGGGAAGGCAAAGTGATGGTGCAGGAGAAGACATTTCCCCATCTGTAAAATGGGGACACAGCCCTACCTAACATGCATGCATAGCTTTATGGTGGTGCACGCCTGTTACCCAGCACTGGAGAGGCTGAGGCAGGAGGAGCCCAAGGCTGGAGTGGACCTGTCCCCAGCCCTGCTAACCTTCTTCTGATCAGGGAGGCCTGGCTAGCAAACCAGGACAACCACCATGAAAATCACCAGCACCACCGCAGCCCTCGCCGCCAACGCCACCCTCACTCCAACACTGTCCCCAGCGTTTCCACCGTCAGTCTCCTGTCACTGCAGGAGAAACTGCCAGAATTTCAGTGTTTTAACACAACAGATGAGACCAGGCGTGGTGGCCCACACCTGTATACTCAGTGTTCTGGGAGGCTGAGGCAGGGGGATCCAAAGTTGCCGCAATCTAGCAATTTGGCAACTTACCAAGACCCATCCTCTAAACAAAGAACTGAAAAAGGAAAACGGGCTGGAAAATGTAACTCGGGACAAAAGCCCTGGGTCCAATCCCCAGCACCTTAAAAACAACAGAGATGCACAGATTATTCTCTCCAGGTTCGAGATGGAATCTAAACTCAAAGAGTTGGCAAAGCTTTTCTTTTGTTTCTTTGTTTTTGACACAGTCTTGCTTCGAAGTTCAGGCTGGCCTGGAACTCACTGTGACGCCCACACTGGCCTCAAACTCTCAGAGACCCTCCTGCCTCATCATTGGGAGCGCTGGGATTACAGGCGTGAGCCACCTTGCCTGGCTTGGCAAAGCAGGTGTGCGGCCCGAGGTGCGGAAAGATCCCTCCAGCATCTGGCTACGTCACTGTGTCTCTGCCTGTCCACCTGGGCGTCTCTTTTATAAGGATTTATAGGCCCAGCTAAAATCCAGGAAGATCTTGTCTCAAGATTCTTAATGACATCTACGATGACACTTTCCCTAAATGAAGTCACATGCACAGATTCCAGGGATGAGGGTATGGATATGTTTTGGGGGGGGGCACCATCTGTCCCCCACAAGCGTATCAGGTGCTCTACCTGCATCGTGGTCTTCATTTATTTAGACCAATGGAGGGCAGGCGCTATTATCTGTAATCCCAGCACTCTGGGAGGCTGAGGCAGGAAGATCACAAATTCTAGGCCAATCTAGGCAATTCGGCAAGACTCCATCCTAAAAATTAAAAATAAAAATGGCCTGGGAATGTAAGTCACCCTGACTTACATTCCCAGGCAGCGTGGGTGGGGACAGCGGCATGGCCAGGGGGCCCTGTGTCTGCCCCTGTGGACCTGGGCGCTCTGTAACCCACCACGCAGGCCCCTGGAGAGGGGCCACTCTCTGGGCTGTGCACTGGGAACCGCTCCCAGGCTGGGAAGGGTCCAGGCTAAAAACTCCTTTATCTTGCTGTGACGGCCACAGGCAGCCAGGAGCCCAGGAGCCCCGTACCGGGAGCAGCTGCGGAGGGAGCCCCAGGCTGGAGAAGCCCTCCTGGCTGTGCAGGAGGGTCACCAAAGCCGGAGAGGCCCAGGCAACAAAGCACGGGAACAGAGGAGGCCCCAGAAAGTTCAGCGTCAGCACCCGGGCTGTGGGTAGGCGCTGCGTGTCTGTAAGCAAACACATTCTGATTTTCTACAACCCTCTCACCGCCTGCGCCAGGCCCTCTCCCTCTGGCTTCTCAGGCCACAGTGGCGGCGGCGGCGGCTGTTTGCTTTGGAAATAGTGATGCTGACAGCCGGGAACCCCCACCCCACGGAGGGCTTCCGTCGAGGGTGCAGGAGCCCGGCCGGCCTGGCTCGGACCGGGGCGGATCTCCGGCGCAGGCCCCCAGGCCTTTCCGCCCGGCCTCCCACAGCGCTCCTGCCGGGCAGAGCCCCGGGGCGGTCACGTGGGGCAGATCCGGCCGGTCCTGGGCCCTCGGGGCGGCGGCCGCGGAGCGGTTCTGGCCCGAGCCTTCACCTGGGCGCGGCTGTTGCGCTGCACCCCCGAGGCCGTCCACGCAGGACGCAGCCCGCCCGGGATGCAGTCACCCGCCTTCCTATTTCCCCTCCTTCCCCACGGGCTCGGCCTCTGCGGGGCCCCTGCCGCGCTGCACGGCGGAGGGGGAGCAGGCCCGGGGTGCCCACGCGCGCCGTCCCGTCCCGGGACAGCCCCAGGTGAGGTCCCGCGAGGCCGCCGGCTCGCGCAGTCACAGTAAATAACGCCCCTTGTCAACGCAGGAAAACGGAAGCGGCGACGTTTTTTAATGAGCGTCCCCCTCCCCCTCCTCCCTCGCGGGACGTGGGCACCGAGAGGACCGGGAGGGATGCGGGGCGCCGGGTGTGCTGCGTGGGGCCCGAGTGCAGGAGGAGGCGGCGGCCGTGGGGGGAGACGGGGGAGCGGCAAGTGCGAGACGAGGGGGCGCGAGCGGCCGGGGTCACGCGCGCCAGCCGAGCCGGGAAGCGGCCGCGCAGAGGAACACCGTTGCCATGGCGACGTGGCCGCGAGGAACAGGAAGCGGCAGAAATAGCAGCCGCCGCGGCCGGCCCCTCCCCCCGCGAGCCCGTTGCCAAGGCGACCGGGCCTGAGCGAGGCTGCGCGGGCGGCCTCGGCCTCCTGCGCCCGGATCGCGCGTGCGCAGCGGGCTGGACCCGCGCGGGCGTCGTGGGGGTGCGGTAGCCCCCGGGGCCATGCGTACCCCAGTTCAAACCGGACCCTCCGCATGCTGGCGTGGGCAGGGGGGCAGGAAAGAAAAACTAAAAAAGCAAAACTGCCCATTGTTTGCCTCTGGGTAGCGGCCCAGCCTTTGTTTCGGGCGGTGCTTTGATTTGCAGGCGCCCGGAGGGGGCAGGGACGGCGGCTCCTCGATCCCCGAGGTTTGCGGAGCGAGGGACGGACAATGGGCCGAGCCCGGGGACGCCGAGGGGACGCGGCCGACGGCCCTGTGCTCTGGATCCCGGCCTGCCCCCTTCCATCTCCCCACTTGTGCCGGGGCCCCTAAGGGTTCTGCTCCCTCCTCCGCTCTCCCCTTCCCTAGATGCCGCCAGCAGAGAGCACTGAGTCAGGCCGGGGACTTTGCTGCGCCCAGGATCCTCGACGGCCAGGGAAACAGCCACCCCCCCCCCAAAAAAAAGTTGAGAGAAACCTCGCTGTTCCCTAAACAAACCTGCCCCAGCGCTTGCGCGCGCGTGTGCTGGGGTTTCGCGCGGCTCTGAGGTGGGAAAGCACGTGGCCGTCTCTGAGGCCATTTGTGCAGAATTTTCCTCTCTCTGGCTTCGGTTTGGTTTGTTTTTAATAAGGGTCAGAGGTCTGGGCGTCTGTGGGGGAGAGGGCAGGGTCACCTCAGATGGCTAGGCCAGGAGGTCCCAGGGGGACGGGTCACGAGGCCTGGGCTGTTGGCCGAGACCAGGAGCCAGGGCCGCCCCATCTGGCGCTGCTCCTGGCAGGCAGGGGAGGGCCAGTTCTGCGCGCTGCTCCCCGGGGGTGGCCCGAGAGAGAACGCAGGCTGGGGACAGCTCTCCCTGGGTAAGGCTGCTGTCATTTCCCAGTGCTGGCCTGGCCACACTGGTGGGCCAGGAGAGAAGCCAGCAAAGCAGCTCGGCCTCAGGGGCTCTCGGCCAAGGAGATTGGCTTTTGTGTTCCGCTCAGGGCGGGCTTAAGCTTGCAGCCTGCAGGCAGCCAGGCAGGCTGTGTGGGAGGAAGCCTCCCCCAGCAGCTGGTGGCCTGTGCGGGCCACACGGAGCATGCCCAGTGCCCAGGAGGCAGGCAGGGGCCCTGCTTGAGCTTCCACCTCCCCTCTCTCCCTCTTTGGAGAGGTGGGAGGGGAAGCTTGTCCCAGATCCTGGAGGCTTTGGGTCCACCATTGCAGCCTCTGCGACCAAGTCCTCCTCCTCCTTCTTGGAGGATCCAGGGAGCTGAGAGCAGTTGCTACATCAAGAGAGGTCCCAACCCGAGCATGGTGGCACATGTCTGGAATCCCATCCCTCGGGAGGCTCCGGGAATCCTCCTGCCTCAGCTTCCTGTGTGCTGGGATTACAGGCTGCTCCACCACACTTGGATTGCCTGTTTCTTTCCTTTGACCCTCAAAACCGTCCAGAGGCCAATACCATGGTAACCCCAATGTCACAGATCAAGGGACAGAGCCTCAGAGAAGGGGGCGGAAGCTGGAGTCAGGGTGGCTCACCCACAGCAAGCCTGATGCTGTCACAGTTCCTCCCACCTCTCCTCCCCTTCCTGGTGGCTCAGACCCCAGCCTTCTTTTGTGCCCTAGGGGAGCTCAGCTCCCAGGGCGACACCCCCCAGACTGCCCCTGGGCTCCTGCATTGTTGCTGGCCCATCCTGCAGCCACCCCTTGTCCCTTGCGGGCCGAGTAGGAAGGCTCGGGGTCCCGGGTGCTCCCCGGCAGGCAGGCAGGCAGGCATGTGCCATCCAGATGGCGCAGTTAATCGCGCTGGAAGTGTAAATCATCACTGCTGTCCCCCCCCCCCCCCCCCCGCCTCCTGCGCCATCCCCTCCCCCAGCCAGCCAGGCAGGAAGTGGCCTGGGCGTGGCGCCCACCACCCAGTTTGAATCCTGGCTCCCTCCCTGCCTGCGTGGCTTTAGCCGAGCCCTAGCTCTTTCCTCGTCCACACGGTGGGGACTGTCTGGACACCTGCTGTCCCCGGAGGGCGGCGGGGACCGATGTGGCCGGGGTACTGGGCAACGAGCTACATCCCCAACCTTTTATTTTTTATTTTGAGACCCCGCGTCCTGCTGTTGCTGTTCAGGCTGGGCTGGAAATTGCTGTCCTCCTGTCTCACCCTCCAGAGCGCTGGGTCCCTTAGAAGTCTTTGCTCGGTGCCCAGCGCTGCGGCACCTCAGGCAGATCACCGCCCTTCTCCCCTGCCCTGGAGCCTTGGCCCAGAGAGGGACGTCGGCTACCTGAGGCCACACAGCCATTTAGCACAGGAGCGGATGACGCGGCAGCCCTCCCTCCCAGGCTGCTGTGTGACCGCGGCAGAGGTGACGGCAGCGGTGGTGGCGTCGGCAGCCCTGCCGGAGCGGCTCCCTGGTAACCCGGGTCGGAGAGGCCCCGGGCTAATAGGGCCTTAATCAGGCTGGCGGAGGCCTCCATGGCTTCCCAGGGCAGGGGCCAAGGCCCAGGTGTGGCAGTCCTAATGAAGATGCGGAGTGGCGGGAGGGGACTTGGGGGCGGCTACCTGCTCCAGCTCCACTCCTCCTCCGTCACTGGGGGCTCTGAGTGCCAAGGACAGCCAACCTGACCGTTCTCCCATCCCTCCGCCCGCCTGTCCTCTGTCCATCCGTCCCACCACCTGCCACCATCCTCTGTCCTTCCCTTGTGTCAGTCCCCTTTGAAAGGCTCTTGTTCTTACAGAGGGACCAGCGCCAGGGCCCCAGAGGAGCAAGCACATCTGGGGAGGTCCTAGGCCAGCACCTGCAGAGCTGCCCCCAGCTGCACCCCTAGGTCACTGTGGGTGGTCACCTCCCCTCTGCTGCCCCGAGGCAGCGGATCTGTACAAAAAACATTGTCTCATCTGTTTAGGCTGCTGTCATGAAACACTTTAGACCAGGTAATTTATAAACCTCAGAAATACTTGTTTTGAGACAGGCTCTTGGCTTTGTAGTCCAGGCTGGCCTTGAGCTCCTGGCTATCCTCCTGCCTCAGCCCCCAGCATGCTAGGATTGGAAACATAGCATGCACGGTTCTGGAGGCCAGGAAGTCCAAGGTCAAGATGCCGGTGGACTCCTGTCTGCGAGGGAGGTGCTGTGGCTCTCGGTGGCCCTGCTAGCCCTGGTCCTGTGTGGCGGGAGGAGCCCTGATCCCTAGTGTGGAGCCCCACCACTGCGGTCACCTCTTAGTCCTGCCACATTGCTGGGTTTCACCCTTGGGTTCTGGGGTGCACTCAGGTCATAGCTCAGGAGTGAACAGTGTTGGGTCATCTGGCTGTTGGCCGGGCTGTGGACTCGCAGGCTGCCCCTGGACTTCATGGAGAGTGCTGCAATCCATTAGTCATGTCTGCCTAGGTACCGGAAGGGCCCCAATCTAGGGCATCCGCTAGCCCTAACCCAGGGAGGAAGCCCTCACACAGGACACAGGAGGACTCGCGACAGTGGCTGCCAGCTGCAGGACCTCAGGCAAGGTGATGGCCCCGTGCAAGGCAGAGGTGCTGAGGTGGGATTTGCAGAATTGGAAGGTCGGAGAGAGGTGGAGCAAGATGGCTGGGTTTTCAGCCAGGTGTGGTGACGCTTGCCTGTAGTCCCAGCATTCTGGAAGGCTGAGGGAGGAGGATAGCCAGAGCCCCTGGACAGCTGCGACCATCTCAGAATAAAAAATAAAAAGGCACTGGGGGTGTAGCTCTGTGTGAAGGTCCTGGATCCCATCACGGAAATCGAAAAAGAAAGGAAAACAGGCGGGGGGTGGGGAGCCAGCTCCATCTTCTTGGGTATTTGGTTTTTTCCTCCTTTTGCCACTCCGCTGCACGTGGAGAAGCCAGGGCACAGCAGCGGCCTTGTTGCGGCCTGGTGCACAGGACTTGGGCCAGGACGGAAGAGTCAAGCTGACCCCTGGTTCTGCAGAGCCCGGGGTGGGGCACAGCTGCTCCCTCCCTGGAGGCCTGGGCTTCCCAAGGGGCCTGCAGTCCCTCCTCTCCCTGCTGAGGAGCCGAGGCTCCCAGGCAAACCTGCGGGCTGACACCAGGCCTGGAGAAGTTTGCAGTCCCAGGAAAATCCCTCAGGGCTCTCACTGCCCTGCAGGGATGCAAAACCCCTCCACGGTGGAAGCCCAGGGCCCACTTTGGCCTCATTTGCTGTGTGACCTCTCTGGGCCTGGTGATGCAAGGAGAGGGGAGCTGGGACTTGCAGGGTGGCAGCTTCAGCTTGGGCCTCGGCTTGGTCATTGGCAGCCTGGGGACGATGTGGTCTCCCCCACAGGCGCCTGGGGGGCTCCTGAGGTGGGGTGGGGTGGGGGGTGCAGGCCTGGGCAAGGATGAACCTTCCCGGAGCCCCGCTTCTCCACTGACCCTGACCCTGTCGTGGGGAGGGGCTGCCCTTGGGCCAGTGGGGAGCTGGGCTGAGGACAATGGTTGGGGCGGGGTGGGGTCCTCCAGATGGACACCTGCCCTCCATGCCCCTCACGCCCAGCCTGCTGCAGGGAGCCTGGGGTGCACTTCCCAGGTGATAGGTGACATTTCCCTGGCAGCCCTGCAAATTAATTAGCCTATGATGTGGCATGGTATTTATTTTAATTAGCAGAAAATTGAATAATTTTGTAATAAGAATCTGAATTTGGGGTTGTTGGGGTGTGTGTGTGTGTGTGTGTGTGTGTGTGTGTGTGTCAGGGGTGATTCAGCAGAAACATCCACATTCTTCTCATTTTCTTTTGTTTCTCCTTTTTTTTTTTTTGAGACAGGATTGCCCTACGGAGTTGAAGTTGGCCTTGAACTCACAGCAATCCTCCTGCCTCAGCCTCCTGAATGCTGGGTTGACAGGTGTGCCCCACCACACTTTTTAAAGCTATGCATGCATGTTAGGTAGCACTGTGTCCCCATGTTACAGATGGGGAAACTGAGTTATGGGGAGACAGGTGTTGCAGGGGGTCAGGCGAGTGAACCTATGTCCCAGGCCTGGCATGGTGTCCAGTGTCCCTGGTAAAGGGGAGTCTCCACCTTTTCTCCCCAGCTTGTCCTCCCACGCTTCAAACCCCAGTTCATGCCGGGCATGGTGGCCCACGGCGGTTAATGCCAGCACTGGGGAGGCTGAGGCAGGAAGATCCCTGTGAGTTGGAGGCCAGCCTGACCCACATGGCAAGACCCTGTCTCAGAAACCAAAACAAACACAAAAGCCCAGCTCAACCCAGGGTTTGTGCTTATCCTGGGCTCAGGCTGAAGAGACATGTGGGCCCAGAGCCATGGGTCTGTCACTCAGCCTGGTGCCTATACCTCTACCCGCTGGGGTGGACAGGAGACCCAGCAGGCAAGGTCAGGGCTCTGTCGGGCGCATGGCCATGTCCTGGGGCCTCACCCAAGAGCCACGCGTGTACTGAGCGCCTGTAGCATGCATGTGCTGTGAAGGAGCCAGTGCTGGTCCCCAGGATGCCCCTGCTTGGGGAGGCAGACCTGAGAGTGGGGTGAGAGGAGGGGGAGCCAGCCTCAAACCAGCGACAGGAAATAAAAAGCTCCCTGTCCCGGGCAGGGGGAGTTATGCCCTGAGAGGCTCTGGAGGGGAGCCCGGACAGCCCCAGTGGAGGGCCAGCTGCCCAGGGCCACAGCCTGAGCCCCAGCAGAGCGGAGGACCAAGGTGTCACCTCCAGCCAAGGGCGCCTGGCTCTGCGGCTCCCTGTCCTGCGTCCCCAGCTCATCCGTGACCCCGCAGATGCTAAGGCCTGCAGGTGTCAGGCCTCCAGGTCTTCTGTCCTGGCCTCTGGCTTTCCTCCCCGGGGACCTCAGACAAAAGCTCACCACCGTGATGGGGCTGGGCGGGGCTGGGGCAGGAAAGGGGATGGACAGAGGCTGTTTCTCAGGATCACAGCTCTCAGAACTGCTGTGCCACTGTCCCCCACCCCCGAGTGTCCCCACCCTCACCCACACTTGGATTTGCAGGAGTCTGGGGCCCAGGCTCCCTCAGCCCTCGGAGGGGACCCTCACCGCCAGGTGAGGCCTGTGTCTGCCTTGGCCTGCGCTGGAGGCTGCGTGGGGACCCAGCTGGGCTTTCTCTGGGCCTTGCAGATAATGGAGAAGGGTGTGAGCCCATGAGTGTGTGTGTGAGAGAGAGAGAGGGAGAGAGAGGGAGAGAGGGAGGAGGGAGAGTGCGCCCGCGCCTGCCGGAAACCTAATTGTCCTCTGTCTAATCCGCCAGCAGGGACAGTGTGGGGGCCTCCCTGCCAGCTGATAAATGTCCCGTGTGCCAGCGAGGCCTTAATTGGCATCAGGACGTGTCAGGCCTCCGGCCAGGCCCTGCCTGCCTCCTCCTCCCGGCCTCAGCCCCTGCAGGGCTCACCCCCCACCCCCCAGGTGCAGCAGCTGTGGCCACAGGCTCTGTGGAAGGTAGGGGACCTGGAAGACCCTGTCTCATGGTGGCACCTGCTGTGTGCCCAGCCCACGCCAGTGAAGCCCTCTGCCCACCTTGGCCAGGCCCTTCCTGTCCTCCCCACACCTGTCGGCCCCCAAGGAGCCCTTCTATGGCTGCTGTGACCAGGAAGTTCAGAGAGGCTAGGCCACCTGCCCTGGGTCACACAGCTGGACCAGCGGGAGCGGGCGCAGGGGCGTGTGAAACAGCCGCACACGTGAGCTCGGTGCCCTGGGTCACTCAGGGTGCAAGTTAGAAAGGCAGATCCACACACACGGGGATCCTGAACTGGCTCATGCCTGAATACCCAGCTGGACTGGGCGTGGCGGCCCATGCCTGCTGTTCCAGAGCTCAGGAGGCCGAGGCAGGGGTGTTGCTGTGAGGCTGAGGCCAGCCTGGGCTACCCTGTCTCAAAACAAAGCAAAACACACCTGTCCAGCAGCATCCACTGAGCCGGAGGATGGGGCACCCCTCAGCCCCCTGTGGCCCCTGTGGAAGGGTGGAGGAGGGGCCTGCTGCCACCGGTGGAGCAGCTGGTGCTGGGGGCACTGAGCAGGGTGGCAGCAGCCACCACCAGCCAAGCCCAGCCCCAGCCTGCTCCCTGATCCCTTCCCCGGCCCTGCCCGGAGTTTAGCAAGATGGTGGTGAATTCAGATGGAAGCCAAACCTGACCTCAACCAATGAAAGCTTTTGTTTTTTGTTTGTTTGTTTTTTTGTGTTTGTTTTGGGGGCAGGATCTCAATATCCAGTCCACACTGGCCTTGAGCTCACCATGTAGCCTAGGCTAGCCTTGAACCAGGAGTGATCCTCCTGCCTCAGCCTCCTGAGTGCTGGAAGCATAGGCAGGCACTACCAGGCCTGGCTTGGTGGTTTCATTTACTCCTTTGAGGGGTTTGTGTTACGGGGGCTGCCAGACCCCGCTGTCTGTCACCCAACATCGCAGTTCACCCTTTCACAGTTCTAAGCAGTCCCCCGGGGTGCAGGAGGAGGGCTTTAGACCCAGATCCTTAGATGGGACAGACACCAGTCTCCCTCCTCCCTTTCTTCCTTTCTTTTCAGCCCTGGGGATGGAACTCAGGGCCTACGCACTGAGCTACATTTTGAACTTTTTGAGACAGGATCTCACTAAATTGCCCAAACTGGGTTTAAACCCTAGATCCTCCTGTCTCAGCCTTCGGGACGCTGGGATTACAGCTGCCCACCTCCACGCCCAGGCTGGGGACGGCCCCGGGGCCTTGCAGGCGCAGGGCAAGTGCTTTACCCCGAAGCCACCCCAGCCACCAGAGCCACTGTCATAAAGCAGGAAGAATCGTCATTGATTGGGAATGGAACACACAGGGAAAAATTTAAATTAATAATAGTAAGACTGAAAAAGGAAGGGGGCTGCCACGCCCTCCCGCGGCTGCTCTTGCGGTTTTTTGCTCCGGTCCGGTCCAGTCCAGGCGCGTCCTCTCTCCCAGCGCGCTGGGCTGTCTTTCCCTGGTCCAGAGCGAGGTTCTCCAGCAGCGCACTTCACAAACAGGGACGTCCCAAACTGGGTGTGGTGGTTCTGCCTGTCATCATAGCTCTCTGGGAGGCTGAGGCAGTAAGATCGCAGGTTCAATCCCTTACCTAGGACCACACACACACACACACGCACAAAGGAGCGGACCCCCTATCCCACCAGGCAGGGCTCCAGCCGTGCCACCATCAGAGAGCCCAGCCAGGTCATGGCGAATGTCCACTCTCCCTGGGCCGGCCTGCTCCTTGTCCTTCATGGGACCTCGGACCCGGCTCCTGCCGCCTGCAGCCCGGCCTGAGCTGCCACTGCCCAGTATTGGACTCAGCCCCGACCCACCCCGCTGGCCACTCAAGCACGGCCTGATTTGCATGTCCTTCAGGGCCTTGATGAGGTCCCTGCCTATGCCTGCTCCTCTGGGCTCTGATTGCAGTGGCCTGGACTCCTTCCCAAAGCAAGCAAACCCCACCCCGCACGGGTGATCGGGGCCCTGCTGGCCTGGAAGCTGGGGCTTTTGCAGAGACTCGGCCCCTTCTGTACCGCAAGTCCAGAGCCCTTTGCTAGTACATTTTTCTTCTCTTTGTTTTGGTTTGGTTTTAATGTTGGTTTCTTGAGACAGTATCTTGCTGTATAACCCAGGTTAGCCTTGAACTCACAGCAACCCTCCTGTCTCAGCCTCCCCAGTGCTGGGCTCATGGATATGCAGCACCCCGCCCAGCTGGGGGCTGCTGTTGAGGGGCTGCACACGCTTCCCGCTGGACACGAAAGCTCCGGGCAGCGCAGGCTTAGAGGCAACCTCCTCTCCAATCCCAGCAGGAGGATTGGGGGGGCAGGTGACCCACGAGAGGCCCCCGCTGGCACCTGCAGCCTGGCCTCGGCTGTTCAAAGTTGGCACTGCAAGATGCCAGCCACAGCGCTAAGGCACATGCCCGGCTACCCTGGGGAAGGCAGGCTGAGGCTGGCAGAAGCAGACCCTTGGCATACTCAGCGCGGCAGCTGAGGCTGGGCCCTGGACGTCCTGGTGGAGGCCGGAGCCCCTCTGCTGCTCCCAGGGTCGGGGTGGCCAGGATTCTGGGCGGCGCCCTG
The DNA here is from genome assembly GCA_004027455.1 of Hydrochoerus hydrochaeris. NCBI lineage: Eukaryota > Metazoa > Chordata > Mammalia > Rodentia > Hydrochaeridae > Hydrochoerus > Hydrochoerus hydrochaeris. Next base: position 62,364 of record PVLA01010230.1, read on the forward strand.
CCTGCCCTCCCTCCCAGTCTCCGGCCGCCCCGGAGGTCCCCTCTGCCCCTCGATTCCTTCCCTCCAGGGCTCAGAGGCTCAGACTGCTACAGGCCCCGCTGCTCTGCCTTTCCTCTCCAGCCCAGCCTCTCCCGGCCGAGTCTGCCCGCGTGGCAGGATGTTGGGGTCCCCGCCGCCATGGCCTGGACTCTCCCGGGGGTTCCGGTCACCTCCCAGCCAGGTGAGCGAGCCCAGGGATCCTAGGGCAGATACTGGATGCAGTTTCCAGAGGAAATGCCAGGCCTCCATCGCAAGGATGCTGAGGTTTTATTTTGCCAGTGAAGAATATGAGCAGAATAACACAGAAACCCTCGGCCTGGAAATTCCCCCCCCACCGGCTCACACAGCAGATTCCAGCTCAGATCCCCGCCCCCACCCCACCCCCGCCCCGGCAGGATGGACGTCGCGTCCGATCTGTCCCTCTGTGCCGGAAGAGAATGTCGGTATCTTCACCCTTCTCAGCCTAGCGCTGGCCTTGCTTCCCCGAGGATGACAGGGACATCTGGTCCAGGGCTCTGTGGCAGTCAGGACCTGGTAGATATTTTAGACAAACTGATGAATTTCCACGCATCTTCAAGTTGCCAAACCTACGGCTCAGAATCCTGCCTTGGGCCTCAAGATTAATGAGGCCACTATACCATGCACTGGGCTACAAACAACAGAAAACCACAAACTGCAAACAAAAAGTGCCTTTCCACAGCTGCTGGAGGTCAAGAGAGGTGTGGCAGCCGTGGTATGAGAGTTCCTGAGCACCAAGCACCCCAACTTCGTGCTCCACAAGTCCTACTTGCTGGCTTTTGTCCTCAACCTGCTAAGCTGGCTGCCCCCATGTTGTCATTGCATCCATATCCCAGGTGGAAAGAAGGGGTGGACAAGATGAATTGTATTTTCCTTGAAATCATTGCTTTTTTCATTAAAGAAAGAAAACCTTCCTCAGGGATCTTCTGCTTTCATTCCATCGGCCAGTGCTGGCTCCTACTTTAGCTGCAAGGGAGGCTGGGAAATTGAGTTTTTAGATGTTTCTGGATTCTGTCCTACAGGGAGGCAGGATGTAAGTTAATGTGTTGTTTTTATTTACTAGAAATGCAAATATAACTAGTTCTCCTGTATTTTTGTTAAATCTGCCATCCAACCCCCAGAGCCCCTGTGTTAGGGAGGGGACTCCAGGGAGAACAAGGAGGGGCTAGAAATACCCTGCCGAGTGGCCTTGGGAATGGCCTTGGGAGTGACCCTTTGCTCTCTGGGTCCCGGGTTTCTGCTTCCAGAGGGGGTCACTGTCTGGAGGCCCCACCCCCGGGGTGCAGTGTTGGAGCCTCAGCGATGAAGGCTTTGCCTCGAAGACTCACGGACCGGAAACTGGCCCACTGCCCCATGGATGCGGTGTACTTGGGTCCGAGCTTCGGGGAGTGGAAGTGGATGAGTTTCTAGGTCAGTAGGCCTGGACGTCAGGGCTGGACACTGGGCACTTGACTGTGGCTCTCACTCATCATTTTGCACGTTGCACAGATTAACACCCCCCTGGGACCCCCAGCTGGACTGAGTCCTCGAGGTGCTGGGCGTGGAGGGCCCCCTCGGGGGTCACTGCCAAGTGTAAAAGGGGACCTGGTGGGGAGGTAGTGCTGTGGGTTCTCCTGGAGAAGCCTGTCGCGCTGGCTTCCTGATATGCACTCAGCTGTTCACACTGTTGGAGGAGCTGAATCTGAGGGTGGCTTTTTGGGGAGCCCTAGTCCTGTACCTGAGTGTGGCTTCCTGGCTCCAGTGAGGACCCCTCAGCTGCAGGCCCAGGGCCTTTATCCTGCTGTGCGGGCTTTCTAGCTTCCACCGCTGACCCCTGGGCCTTCCCAGGGCAGATCCTTGATACAGACTTGCCTGAGACATTGTCATGGGCTCTCGGCCTCCAGCTGGACTCTCGAAGGACATTGCTGCCCAGGCCCCTCACTGGATTCTTTGGGTCTCTGGTATGTGGATGGATCTCCCCCACTTTTCTGCATCTGACTCTTTGGGTGAATATTATAAAATAATCCCGTGAACTGTGTGACCTGTGTTCAATCTGACGGTGTGTAGTTAGCGTTTCCCAGCCTGGTTCTGCCCCAACACCGAAACCAAACCAACAAAGAGCGTGGCGGCTGAGGCAGGAGAATCCCAAGTTCAAGCCCAGCCAGGGAAACTCAGTGACTTAGCAAAACCCTGTCTTAAGAGCAAAGATTAAACAGTTCCACACCCGGGGTTCAGTCCTCCCTCCTGCAGACCAGCAAAACCCCCACCCCAGATGGCCTGGCCTCGACCTGGAGTTCCAGGAAGGAGGTCTCCATGGTGCCTCCTACAGAGGTGTGGGGGGGGGACTGTCCCCACCTTTCTCCTGCGTGGGGGGCATTTGGTGACATGCAGTCAGTGGGCACCCAAAGCTTTACTTCCCTATCCCACACCCCCAGGAGCTGATTTTGGCTGCCCGGCTGCAGAGCCCACTCCAGCTGGCCCCTGATGACTGACACCACCTGATGTCCCTCAGCCACCCAGGATGCAAAGAGGTGGCCTGCAGGGCTCCTGCCTGTGCCCTCCCCCCTGCTGCCCAGACCCAGGATCCTGAGTTCTTCCCGGCTCGGGTCCCATAAAAGGGGAGGGGAGGGGAGGGGGGGAGAGGAGGGGGAAGGGGAGGGGAGGGGAGCGCCCTGGGCTGGGATGGCCTGGACGCCTGTCTGGTGCCAGCCACAGGACTCCTCCCCTTTGGGGCAGGCGATGGGCCCCTGCCCGCCCCTCGGCACAGGTGCCGGCTGACTCCGAGCATGAAGGGGAGACTGAAGCAGCCCAATGGTGGGGGGCGTTAGCAGGTGGGGGGCAGTGAGCCGGCTTCGGGCTGCGCTGGGGCTGCCAGCCCCCAGCAGGAAGCGGCCGTGCACCCCCGCAGGGCCCCGCTCCTCCCCGCATCGTCCCAGCCTCCCCCGGGAGAACAGGCGCGGGCCCAGCAGGGCCTCTGTGTGCACCCCGTGTGCACGCGGGTGCAAATGTGCGTGTACCATGTGCGTGCACCGCGCATGCGTGCATGCAGTGTGCGTGTGTGTGCGCGCGTGGTGTGTGTGCCTGCGCCAGCGTGTGTGCGCCCGTGCGGGCGGGCAGGGGATTTAGAGCCGCTTCCCGGGCCGCCGCGCGCCCTGATAAACAGCCCGGAGCCGGCGCCGCCGCTGCTGCGGGGCGGGCGCTGCGGATCAGAGCTGCTGGCAGCGCACAAAGCTGTCCCCGCCGCCAGGGCCCTGTCGCCGCGGGGGAGGGGAGAGAGGAGGGGGAGGGGAGGGGAGGGGGAGGGGAGGGAGGAGGGGGAGAGGAAGGAAGGAAGGCGGAGGGGGGAGGGGAGGCCGCTCGCCTCAGCCCTTAATCACGGAATTTGAAAAACCAGCGAGTCGGGGCCATTTATT